>QLTV01004403.1:4373690-4391562 GCA_003457575.1 Thermophis baileyi
CTCCACACATCAACTCCATCAACTAATCAAGATGTTACAACACAGCCAACCAACCAGCTTACAACAACAAAGCCAGCACTCCACACACACACACCAATATTTATAGAAAGACTGCTTTCGGCTTCATGCTTTGCTCGCACAAGCATGAAGCCGAAAGCACCAGCCTGAAGATGGCGAGTGGGACCTCGTCGAAACGTCGCCAAGATACTCTCGATCTTACATGGGAAAAGACCCGAATACACCAAGACCTACAGACAGACAGACAGACAGACAGACAGACAGACAGACAGACAGACAGACAGAACATTCTAAAAGAATCTAAAAGGATGGGTAGGAGCATTAGATGAGTGTAGGAAAACATAATGGTTAATATGTGCAAGACTATATAATCAAACTACAGAGCACTCAAATATGGTGAGCTAGATGCTCATTAAGTCTAGTTTATGGCACAATCATTATCTGACAAATTTTAAGCACTGTTGCACAGAAACTGGCAGCTTTGTGTGTTGTAGCATGATTCCTACCTGAAAGCAGCTGAGAAGTGCAGAATTGTCCTGTGAATCCTGAGTATTTTTGCAGTAATGGCGAGATAGGGCTAGTATGAATGTCTGAGTAATACAGCAGGGGTGGGTTCTGCTTTTCTTCGTTGCTGGTTCACTCACTGCTTAAAAAAAGCTTTTGCGCATGCACAGAAGCAAAAAACAAGATGGCAGCGCCTATGGCATTGCCGAAAGAATTGGTTCGGGTGCGTGGTAGGCCTGGGTCGCTGCCGGTTCTAGCGACCCAGGCCACCAAGTTACTACCGGTTCTATAGAACCAGTCTGAACCAGGAGGAACCCACCTCTGTAATATAGGCACCAGACAAGCACATGCTCTGTTGTTTCTGTATGTCAGAATCACAGGATTTAGATCCTGTGACCACATACAGGTAGCCCTTAACTTACGACCAAAATTGAGCCCAAATTTTTTGTTGCTAAGTGAGACATTTGTTAAATGAATTTTGTTCCATTTTACGACCTTTCATGCCACAGTTGTTAAGTGAATCACTGCAGATGTTAAGTTAGTACCACAGTTGTTAAGTGAACGACTTGGCTTGTCAGAAGGTTTCAAAAAGTGATCACATGACCCTGGAACACTGCAACTGTCATGAATATGAGTCAGTTGCCAAGCATCCAAATTTTGATCATGTGACCAGGGGGATGGTGCAACAGTTGTAAGTGTGAAAAATTGTCATAAGTCACATTTTTCAGTGCTGTTGTAACTTAGAATGGCCACTAAATGAACTGTTGTAAGTCGAGGACTACCTATAATTATCTACAATTAGAATTCCCGTTTCTTTCCCCTGCCTACAGATCCTGCAACCTCCAGATAAAACCAAAGTAAACAATCCAGATTTTATTTCCCAAGCTCATCTCCAGAATTCCTTCGTGGACTACATGGTCTCATTGTCACATTATTAGATCCAACTTCTGGTTGAGATGATAGGTGGGCACTGGCCACCTGGTAAGTGGAATGAGAACTTGTGGGACTAATTTAAGCAATGAGATATTTTTTTTTTCCATTTCCATACTTAGATGTCCTGCCTCCTACATTAAGGATGTCAATGCTTTAGAAACATTCATTTGATTATTGATAAAAAAAAACTGTTTCAACTATCTCTTGCACAGTCACTAAAACTTGGAAAAGTCCTGATGGAGGGGAGAAGTTGGCATTTGTAATTCATCTCTCTAACATACAGTACTTCATTATGATGCCATGTCCAGATCCATCTTGTAAGTTCTCAGAAGTCTTCTCCTACTCCAACAAACAAACAAACAAACAAACAAACATTCTCATGATGCTTAGAGCTAGCAGTTTTCATCACTCTGTAGCAGGGGTGGGTTGTGGATCCTTTTGCTGCCGGTTCGCTAAGGGTCGCGCTGTGCACGCAGCAATCAAAAATTAGCTTCTGTGCATGTGTAGAAGCAAAATCCAAGATGGCAGCACCCATGGAGACACCGACGGAACCGGCTCCGTGACATCATCGCCGAGTTACTAACAGTTCTAAAGAACAGGATAGAACCGGTAAGAACCCACCTCTGCTCTGTAGCTTTCCTTACTGTCCTTATTTCTTCATTTGATGTGTTCCCTAAAAATGTCTTTTCTTCCTACTTATTGGAGAAAGGATTGTCCCACAAAAGATGGAACATTCACATATCCAATTTGGCTATCTAAGAATAGAGTCAACATTTATTTAGTTCCATCCATGAGCAAAAGGATTTAAGATGTTACATTTCTATACCACACATTCTCTGTTATGTTTTCTTAGAAATTAATTTGCAAATGTGAAGACATTTCAATTTTTTTCCCCTCCCCTATCTGCCTTCTAAGCCAGTTTCTTTTCTAAATTCAGGATCATAGAGTAAAAAGTCTCAAAGAATGAACTTGGAAAAGAGCTATGCCTTATAATGCAATTATCTCTCAACAAGATGATCTGGTGGAAAGATTATCCTCTGACAAGATTATTTTGTGGGGTTTCTTTCCTAGGGAGGATTATCTAGAAAGGTGATGTTAATAATTAGCTAAAGATGTGGCAGCTAGATATAAAGGATTGCAATAGAGATCAGAGAATTTTCACAGGGCATTATTTTAATTTAGTATCTGTATGAGACTGCTCAGTTTGCAGCTGACATATGAATAGAAATACATTTAAATGGCAAAGTATTTTCATTTGAAAAATGCAGGGGTTATGATCCAGAGAGCTATCAGGCTGTGCAAGAGGCTTTTATTAGCTTAGGGTAATTTTTGCCTGAAGATGGGCAAACCTTTCAGCATACCAAAAAAAAAAAAAAAAAAAAAGTTCCATGTTCCTTTTTGCAAGGATAAAAAGTGTCAATCAGTGTATTTTTTTCTTCGGTTAGCTAGAATTTTATTTTTTCCCTTTTCAGGGTTTCATGACTTTAAGGAATACTAGGAGTAATCCCAACCAGTTGCATAATTACTGCCTCTTATTTACCTGATTTTTTTTTCTTTTTTTAAAAAAACCCCTTTTTCACCTTTTATCCATGAACAATCCATAGAAAGTTACACGGAGTTGGTTTCTGACTAATTTTCCCTATAGATGCCTTGATTTCCCAGATGTATTTCAATTCCATGCAAGTTTTTCCCCCTGCTGTGTTCAGTTTTGCTCCTATTGCTTATTTTATTACTGCCCTGTCTGGAATAAATGTTCCTTATTCCTAAAAAACAGCCCCCACTCCCCGCAGCAGAAATATTAACTTGTTAATAAAATGTTTGGAATAATGGCTTAAATTAGGGATTTCCAAACTTGGAAACTAAGACTTGTGAACTTCTACTCCCAGAATTCCTTAGGTTGGAGACCTCTGGCTTAAATCATGATACAGTGGTATCTTGGTATTTGACTGCTTCAAAACTCATCAGATTTGGTACTTAATGCATTTTGATGCAAAAAATGTTATCCTGGTACTCATAGTTTCTTTGGTATTTGGCACACTACAAAAGGGAGAGGGGGATAGATGCAGAGGGCGGACAGGAAGTTGACCATACTGGGAAGGTCACTGCAAAAGGAAGAGGGGGATGGCTGCAGAGGGCGGACAGGAAGTCAGCTATGCTGGGAAGGTCACTGAGATAGGAAAAAAGACAGAAATTTTTTCCTGGCCAAAACAAAGATTTACATGGTTTGTTTGACACTGGTAGTTTTTAATACTTTTTGTGCCTCCCAGAACCAATTAATGTTGAATACTGAGGTACCTTTGAATGTATTTTCCAAAAACTGAAGTCCTTCATTCCTCTCCTTTTTCTTTGTTTACCTTTCCCCCCTCCCACAACCAGTCCAATTTGCGGCAAAGGGGAAATTGCCTGAATTGTTCATTTTCCACAATTCTTTGTGCTTTGTGTTTTGTGTCTATATTAATTGCTTAGTGGGTAGGAGTTAATATCCAAAGGAATTCAGTGTAACAACTAGAAATAGCTACAGTATTTACTCTGCTTTGAGTCATTGTTTCTGGAGAGAAAGAAGGAGGAAGATGTTAGGGCATGCATAGAGAGCATAAAATCCATCCGCTAAATGATACAGCTATCATTACACACACACACACACACACACACACACACAAACACACAAACCTGCTAGTTAGCTAGCTATGTCTTTGTTTATCTATTTATACATATATATATATATATACACATACATACATACACACACACACACACACTGGTTTTTTATTTTTTTTATAAACAACTCAAAGTGGCAAACTTAACTTATACTCCTTTTTCCTCCTATCTTCCCCACAACAACAACCCTGTGAGGTGAATTGGGCTGAGAGAGAAAGAGGGACTGGCCCAAAGTCACTCAGCCAGCTTTCATGCTTAAGGTAGAACTAGAACTCATGGTCTCCCAGTCTTGAGCATAGTACCTTAACCACTAGACTAAACTGTACTTTTCTTTAGTCCCTGCACAAAGCAGTTCCAAGGTTAAAATATGCAGATAAAATGCAGAAGTCTTTAAAAGTACGTATCTATTGGATGAGTTTTCTCACTAGGACTAAACTCAGAGTTGCTGTCACTGAAAGAAAGCTCTCAAAATGGCTATTTTTTTCCCTTTAATTCCCAGGCTTCCAGACTTCTTTGTTCTTTTTTAAAAAACAAGGTTTCCTAATTTTAATTTTGAAATGATAAAATGAAACACATCACATCTTCTTGTTCACCCATGTTCTTTTTTTCCTTTTTAAAGAGCTATGGTCAGAATTATTAAAATAAAACATTATTTTCTTCTTTAAATTTCAAGATGAAGTTCTGTCTTTGCATTAATTTCTTCTCTTTTCTTCCATAGATAATTGAGAAAAGATACTGAGACATTTTTTAACTCTACTTTAGCCTATTTGAAGTTTATTACCCATCTGACTACCATTTTATATAACCACCCCAAAATGGATAAATGTTAAAATCTACAATATTAAATCTTCACTTCAAGGACAACTACTACTCCCAAATCTCTGAGCAGTACATTTCCAAGCTGCCCTTTGTAATAACTTCATTTCCCACTGTGTAAAAAGCTTTCAGTACATTGAAAATGGAATACTATTATTCCTAGCCATCTGATTCATACATTTCCAATTCAGCTGCAGTTCAAGTAGAAGCTGGTTCGTGTGCTCATTCAGTATAACATTTTCATATGGTTAATATAAAGTATTTCATCACGACATCTAGTGATTTAATCAACCTGTCATTTGACTCAAGTGATAAAAAAATATAGATGCTTCACTAGATCTATTTGCTAGAAAGTTAAAATATTCAGAAAATTTCCTTGTAAGATTATGAAGGAAGAGTAGAAACCTCAATGCATGAATCAATTAAATATGAATACCTTTGAATTCATCCTGGATGAAAGCAAAGCATTTTAACTGCTTGATCACACAATTGTTATTTTTTTTCCAGAACACACATTCTCAATTATGTGTAGCAATAATCTGTGCTAGTTCCGAGAGAAAGATCTATATGATTCTCTAAGACAGAGTGCACCATTCATATTTTTTTTAAAGTTTTTGTCTTGAAATAAAAATATTTCAAAATCTCAAATAAAATATTAGTTAATTGATGCATTAATCACTGAAAGTATCAGATTATGCAATTACTGTAAGTATTCAAGATCTTATTGTTGAATTCTTCACCCCAAAAAATTTAAAAGATTCCTAGTTTTGTATGGGGGGGGACTTGATGGCTCAGTGGTTAAAGATGCTGAGCTTGTCAGCTGGAGAGCTTATATCCCTGTATTCAAGACCCGAGCTCTGTGCAATGGGATGAGCTTCTGTTACTTGCCCCAGCTCCTGCCCACCTATCAGTTCAAAATCATGTAAACGCAAGTAGATTAATAGGTACCATTTCAATGGGAAGGTAACAGCATTCTGTGCACCTTTGGCATATAGCCATTCTGGCTACATGACCATGGAAATTGTCTTCAGACAACACTGGCTCCCTCAGCCAAGAAATGGAGATAAGCACCGTGCCCTAGAGTCGGACCCAACTGACAAGGAAACCTTTTATCTTTACTAGTTTTGTATTACAAAGTTTACCATTAAAATGTGGCAATTATATTTTGAAGTGTTGGGAATAAACTGGACATGTTCCATGACATTGCTACGGGAAGGATGTCAAGATTTCATATGATTAGATCCTATCATAAACTACCATTCACAGATGTGGAATCAAATATTAAAATATATATTAATCATACAAATGAAAAGAACACAAAGAGAATTTCATTTATTAGTGCAATTTATCTACCACTTCAAGCCTCATGGACTTTGTAAAATAAAATATTGATAAGTTAGAATCACAATAAAAACTTCAAACACAAGATTATAACAATACTAAATTCTAATTCTCTTCTATAAGAACTGTTCCAAAATTGAAATAATTGAGATAATTGAGTACTGCCTACAGTTTTACTCCAAAAACCCTAAGGAAGTTTATTTGACTTTCAACATGTTGGGTTGAAAGACAATTTGGCCTCAACACACAAAGGGATTTTCATAAATTGGGCTTCATTTTTATATAGGGTCCCTTAATATACATTGGTTTGTTTTTCAAACAGTTCCAGCCAAAAGCAATGAATGGCTGTGGACCACCTTCAACTGTGCAGTAGCAAAAATCCATCCTGGACTGATTGCAGGATTTTATAATAAAAGAATTCTTATAATTACATTGTTACAATAAAAGAGGGTTTTTTTATATCCCTGGATGTCTCTATATTCATGCTTGTTACATTAGCTAGAACAGTTTTCTTTCTTTTTATTTTTTTAAATGATATTAAGAAGTTGAAAATCTCGAAGTACAGCCAGGTTTGCATAGAATCAGACATTCCTTGGGACTCAAAACTGCTTCTGAATAAGACATATTCTAGAAGTTTGCAATGTTTTTTAGACCAAGGATTACTATCCAATTTTGACTGTCAGGACTGAACTCACAAAAATGAGTATGACCTGAACAAAAATTCAGTTTGATTGGATTTAAGTTGAATTTATGTTAATTGCATCTCCTTCATGTGATTATTCTTCATGTTTTATTAATCTCCACCTGTCTCACACGCCATGTTATGTGATGCCATCAACTCCAAGGTTCTGGGAATCTGAAGTTTGCATTGTCAGGTTCTGGAAAAGCAGTAGAAAAGAAAGACAGTGTTCTGCAGAAGAAGTCTTTAATTCCAAGCTTCCGGCACTAACCAACAATCATTCATCCGAAAAAGATATTGTCAGCAGCAAACACCCAGTGCTCCCGCTACCTTTTTAAAGCGTTTACGTGCCCCACCCCGCAACTCCACCCTTCCACCCCTCCACCGACGTCACCCATCCCAAACTATGATCCATTAACTGTCTGTGCTGTGCGCATGCTCGCTACGGCATCAGCGTCGTCGCTAGACAGCTGAGTATCGGCATATTCATTGGTGAGCTGCGGCGGCATCATGAGGCTTCCAGCATAGCGTTCAGGAGGAGGCTGGTGGGCGACAAGAGGTCCCCCCTTCCCGAATGACAGTGCTGATATGTCGGAGCTGACATGCGGCCCCTCTACCACGATGTTGCCTAGAAGGAAAAGGGTAGACAGTAAGGATGCTTATTATATGATTGTGCCCGGCTTCCTGGGATGTTTTCGGTGAAACTGGGCAATGAGTTTATCAGCCATTATGTGTTGGTAAGGAACCCACGACGCCTCCGCCAGTGGGTATCCTTTCCAAAGAATGAGATATTGAACATGGCCCCAATACAGTCGAGAATCTATAACCTCCTCCACTTTGTATTGTAGCTCGCCATTTACGTCGAAAGGCCCGGGCGGCTTGAGGGGCGGGCCCCGTAATGGGGATGTATAGTTGGAACGTATCAAACTGGAATGAAACACTGGGTGTGTTTTTCCTAACAATGGTGGGAGTTTCAGCTGTACAGTGACGGGATTTATGATTTTCACAATGGGAAAAGGGCCAATAAACTTTGGTGCTAATTTCTTACACGGTACTTTCAAATTAAGATATTTCGTAGAAAGATAGACTCTTTGACCTACATAAAAAGAGTTTTGAAGTTGTCTTCTTTTATCTGCTTGTATTTTATACCGCTGTCTGGTTGTGTCCAAAGCCTCCCGGACATTGGCCCATACTTTTCCCATGTTAGATATCCACTCCTGTACTCCAACATTGTCGGACTGAAGTTGAGGGCATTCAGGGATTGGTACAAACTCAACCCCTGTAGCTGTTGTGGCTTGCCAGCGTCCCGTGCAGGTGATCATGGATCCCGAGGACGATGAGGCGGTTGTGGCATGGTACCATCGGCCCGTGCACCTGGCACCCGAGTCAGAGAGCGAGGAGGACGATGAGGCGGTTGTGGCAAGGTACGATCGGCCCGTGCACCTGGCACCCGAGTCAGAGAGTGAGGCGGCTGAGAGTCAACCAGGGCCTTCTGTACCTCCTGAGGAGCCCATCAGGACCAAAAAAGAAGAGGAGGAGCCTCTTCTTCTCAATGCTCAGGCACGCAGGGCTGCTAGAAGACAAGAGTGACTACTCAGGAGGAGGTCTCCTCGAGAGTAGAGCTGCAGGCTAAGTGGCCACACCCTTAGACTATTTAAGCCCTGACCACGCTGAGCCTCATTGCAGGAAACAACGTTTAATATTACTCGTGATCTTTGTGACTCCAGTCTGCTCGGTTCTTGTTCCAGTACAGGTCTTGTTTCCTGCATTCCTAGCTCTGGGAATATTGCCAGATACAGTAAGACCTGCTCATTTATCTTTTGGACTCCGGCCAGCTGTTAAGATTACATATTAACAAGCGGGAGTTTGAAAAAGACTATTCTGTCTTTATTTTGTTTTCAACGGCTCCTAAGATGTTATTAGGAGACCTTTATTATTACTAAAAGAACAGTGTTTTGCAGTTTGTGCGTGCATATTATTGGTAGCTCGTCGCTGGGGCAGAACAGTAGCAATGTGGAACGGGGTATATCCGGTGCTGCTGTGAACAGCATTGTTATAGGCTACCTCCGCAAATGTTAGCAGATCTGCCCAATCGTACTGTTGGTGTTTCACATAGCACCGGATAAACTGTTCCACCATGGCATTTGTTCTTTCAACAGCGCCGTTAGTGGAAGGGTGAAAGACGGAGCTTAATCCTTGTGACGATCCAATCCTGATCAGGAATTTCCGCCAAAATCTGGCGGTGAATTGTACACACCTGTCCGAAATTATCCTCTTAGGCACCCCATGTAGGCGGTATATATGATTTATAAACATCTTAGCCAATTTCCGGGCAGATAGTAGACCTGGACAGGCAACGAAATGGGCCTGTTTAGAGAACAGGTCAACCACTGTCCAGATCACTGTGTTACCTCAACTGCTAGGGAGGTCTACAATAAAGTCCATAGCAATCTTCTCCCATGGTTTTCCTGGAGATGCTACAGGCCAGGTGGTTTACCCAGCTGTTTTTTCATGGTGGTGCACATCGTACAACTACGGACATAGTTTTCAACATCCTTTTTTATCTGAGGCCACCAGAATTGACGGTTTACCAGATGTAAGGTTTTTAAGAAACCGAAATGACCTGCTTTCCGTACATCGTGACAACGACGTAACACCTCAAGTCAGACAGCAGCTGGGACATATATTTTATTCCCTTCCAACCCAACCCATCTCTTAGGCTGAGATTGGTGGGATTGGATTGGTACCATTGGTTGGTCACCAATGCTTTTTTAATGTCCTCTGTTATGCCTGCTATTATTGTCTTGCTAGTATCTCTGGAGTCTGGGTCTGATATTATTTCAGGTGAGTCATCTGGTACCGGGCCGGGAATAATCACTTGAATTGTTTCGTCCTGTTTGCTGGCATATTGGGGTTTCCTCGACAATGCATCGGCCAGAAAGTTCCTCCCACCCGGTATATACCGGAGGCGAAAGTTGAACCGCCGGAAATATAATGCCCACCTGACCTGTTTGGGGGATAACCTGCATGGGGTCTGAAGGGCTTCCAAGTTTTTATGGTTCGTCCAGACCTCAAATGGCAACCCCCCCTTCCAATAGATGTCTCCATGTCAGCCGAGCCCACCAAACTGCAAAAGCTTCTTTCTCCCAGATTTCCCATTTATGTTCGGTGTCATTCAACTTCCTGGAGGTATATGCGCACAGTTGTAATGTCCCCCGCTCGTTTGTTTGCAACAGTACTGCAGCAACTGTCACGTCACTGGCATCGGCCTGCACAACAAATGGCATAGCAGGGTCGGGATGCTTTAACACCGGCTCCTTTGCAAACAAGGATTTTAATTGCTCAAAGACTTGCAGACACGACATCGTCCATTGTAAGGGGAGGCCCGGACACAGTTTCCCAGGTAAGTGTTTAGTGCGTAAAAGGTTTGTCAATGGTAACGCCACTTTAGCGAATGATGGGATAAACTGTCAATAAAAATTTGCAAACCCTAGGAAGCTTTGTAACTGTTTCCGCATCCTAGGGGCCTGCCAGTCTATCACCGCCTTCACTTTCTCAGGATCCATTTCAATCCCCTTTGTGGAAATGTGATAGCCTAAGTAGTCCAAGCATGTTTTATGGAATTCACACTTCAATGTTTTGACGTAAAGTTTAGCCTCCAACAGTTTTTGGAGAACCTGGTGCACCAATGGAATGTGTTCCTCTAGGGTTTTCGTGTATATCAAGATGTCGTTCAGGTACACGAGCACCCCCTTATATAGATATTCTTCATTTATCAGCTGTATAAAAATGGCGCTCCTTGTAGCCCGAACAGCATCACTTTAAATTGAGAACTCCCTAGAGGACAGTTGAAAGTGGTCTTCCATTTGTCACCAGGTTTAATGCGAACTCTGTAGTACGCCTCCCTGAGATCCATTTCATGAAGACCCTCCCCTCCGCCAAGCGTGCCAACATATCTTTCATCAAGGGGAGAGGATATAGGTGTTCTACACATTCTGCGTTGATACCCTGAAAATCAACACAGAGATGTAAACCCCCATCCTTCTTCTCCCTGAACAGTACTGGAGCAGCTATCCTAGACCTGGCCGGTGTATGAACCCCCATTTCAGGTTTTTATTGATATAGCTCCGCATCTCTGCCATTTCCTGTGGGGTCATATAATACATTTTCGGCTTAGGTAGAACTGCCCAGGGCAAGATCTCGATGGCACAATCGGTTGCGCGGTGGTGAGGTAGAGTATCGCATTCCCATTCACTAAACACTTCCCTGAGGTCTTCATATACTGCAGGGAACCTAAGGCCTCCTCCATCCCTCTCTCCCCTGCTGACTCCACACTGTTCATGTGGCGGTGGATTAGGGCCAAGGGCCAGGCGCAGATGCCAACAACCCCCTCCCCACCAGATAGTCGGGCCCCATTTATAAAGCCAAACCAAGCCAAGAACTATGGCTTCCGTTATCCGTGGTACCACGACAAAACGTATTCGTTCCTGATGGGGTCCGATTTCAGAGTAACCTGTTCAGTTACATGTGTTGCCGGCCTACCACCAAGCACAGAACTATCCATTTGCTCGAACCGGATGGGACTGGCCAATCTCCTGAGTCGTATTCCTAACTGAGTAGCCATAGCAGAACTCATAAGGCACCTAGTACAGCCCGAATCCACTAAAGCCTTACACTCCTGCCCTTTGGTTGCTGTCCTAAATGAGGAAGGGTTTCACAGGCCTACTTACCATGAGATCACCCACTGCCTCTTCATCACTGCTTCTGGACCCTTCCGCTTCTTCAGGATCTGCGCTGGCAACAGCAGGGGATCCCTGTTGTGACATTCGTGTACTCTCAGGCGATCGGCGAATGCTCTTCCTCGCCATTGTACGTCCAACCCCCTGAGGTACCGTGGTTCCAGGGGTTCCCGAGGCAGTTCTTTGACTCTCAGGACACTCAACAGCACGGTGTCCAGGCTTCCCGCAACGAAAACAGATCATCACTCCCTGGACCGGTGCAGATTTGGTGGGTGTGGTTATTGGGGCTGTCGAGGTTGCAGATGATCGTATCCCAGACATTCCCCTACCTGATCGGCTCGACACACCACCTTGCTGTCTCGAAGGCCAGTCCAGTCGAGACCAGTCATCTCTCCATAATTCAGCATCTATCTCTGTAGCCGCCTGCATCCAGGACACGAGACACAGTGGCAGGCCACGGGTTACATACGCCTGCCTCAAACCACGGTCTAGACCAGTCTTGAACTGATGGACTAGCAGCTTCTCTGGCCAGCCCCTCACCTTACCCGCCAACCATCGAAACTGACGTATGTAATCTGCCACCGGTCTCCCTCTCTGTTTGGTTGACATTAGTTCACCCTCTGCTTGCTGTATGCGGGTCGTGTCCTCAAACCTCTCCTGTAGGGCAGCTAAGAAGAGGCCAACATCTCCCAATTCCACTGCATGGTCCCCATACAGGTCGGCCACCCATTCAGCTGCCTCTCCCTCCAGTACAGCTACCACAGCCATAACCATGGCCCACTGTGAGGTATATAGGTAACCGAACCTGTCAATGTGGTCAACCACTTGCCCAGAAAAAGAGCCACCCTGTCTGGGTTTCCATCAAATGTCATCTTCATCGTAGGAGGGTCCCACCATACCACCGGTCCCTGTGCCTGGCCGCCTGGAAAAACTCCAGGGCGTATGTCTTGTCCCGCAGAGCCGGATGGGCCTCGATCATAATGGGCCCTGGTAGTAGGCCTCACATTCGATGGCAACTGATGCACTCCTGTCCTAGGACCCAGGTCTGAGATGCCTGGGCCAGTCGCAGACGCAGCAAAACAAGGGGAGGGAACCCCAGGGAGGTGTGCCCTATAGCCTGATTTCCCCACTTGGGGTAGTACGGCCTGCCTCCAAACCCCCATACCAGGAACCTGAAAGCCAGTCAGGCAAAACATCTCTCGTATGACATCCAACGTTTGGCTGCCTACCGCTGTGGAATAACTCCACTCATCGTCGGAGATTCTCCGTTCTCGCCACTGAGTAAAATGACTCTTGGTTGGTGTAAGCACGGGAGGCAGGCTCTCATATGTGCCAATCCCTACTGAGGCTGGCCACCAACCTCCAACAGCCCCCTCTTGCCCATACCCTCCCTGAGATGGGTCTACACCTGCATCCTCGCCTGAGCCCTTAACTACCGTCTCCTGCAGGGCTAACCATTCTTTGGGCCTCACGTCTGGCCCAATAGGCAACGATGGTAATATCTCCGGAGCGGGCTCAGACAACACCACGGACTCCTCAGCCAGCTCACCAGCTTCTAAGCCACTTTCTGTTCCTTCCGCCATACCTTACAATCAGTTGTGACAAAAGAGAAGGCTGCTGACAATCTGTCAGGTTCCGGAAAAGCAGTAGAAAAGAAAGCTCGACCACAGCGTTCTGCAGAAAAAGTCTTTAATTCCAAGCTTCCGGCACTAACCAACAATCATTCATCCGAACAAGTATATTGTCAGCAGCAAACACCCAGTGCTCCCGCTACCTTTTTAAAGCGTCTACATGCCACACGCCGCTACTCCACCCCTCCACCGACGTCACCCATCCCAAACCATGATCCATTAACTGTCTGTGCTGTGCGCATGCTTGCTACGGCGCCCGCGTTGCCGCTAGACAGCTGAGTGTCAGCATATTCATCGATGAGCTGCGGCGGCATCATGAGACTTCCAGCATAGCTTTCAGAAGGAGGCTGGTGGGTGACGAGAGGTCCCCCCTTCCCGAATGGCAGTGCTGATATGTCGGAGCTGACATGCATATTCTCTGGGGAAGAGAATATAATCTGTGATCCAATGTTTGGAATGGAGGTCATGAACAAATAGCTCAACAGTGAAAGTGAAACAAGGTCAGAGTAATAGATATACCTGGCTGACACAAAATAAAACCACCACAGCTGAAACCAATTAAACATGTACTTTTAAAGACTGTCTGATATAAGAAAGTTGGAATTACAGTACTCAGTTGAAAAGAACAAAAACTAGATGCAATCATTTCCTCTCATGCACTGATTAGGCAAGATTTTACATTCAGATCCTGATCAGATCTCCAAGTATATGCTTTTAGACCATAAATCTGAGCTGATCAACATTACAGCTAAAACACAGTGTATGTTTATATTAAAAATATCTTCCAAATAAGAGGGCTATTGTTTTGGATTAGATCACTGTTTCAGTTAACTAGAGTTATATTAATTGGTTTGAAAACAAAATTTCCTTGAAGCACGACAAGAGAGATAGTGTTTCTGGGACAGGCAGACACATAACAAAACAAAACAAAAACAGAATAAAGATACACCAACTTATTGTTTGTCTAATATATCCAACTGTCAGTGCCTTTGTCAAGTAGCAGAACAAAAACATAATAATTTCCCACCTTAAAAGCAATCTCTAGATAGAGAACTGTCTGGGAATTAATCATTTTTGTCAGTTACCATAAGAAGGTTTCACAACAATCTGACTTGCATGACACTATTCTTTCGATAGGACATGCCAGAACAAAAGACCAAGAAAAAGGTTTGCAAAGAGAAATGTTTATAACAATTGGAAATCATGCCATCTTCTTCCTAGCATAACATGCTTATAACCAGGTGTAAATCAAAACACGAAAGGTCAAAGGAAAGGTTGTTGTATCTCTAGCTTTTCTAAATGAAGAGTTGCATTCTGCATCTCTGCAGATATGGGCTCTCCGGGCAATTGGCAGGTGAAAATTATGCAGACACTTGGCTCAATTTTATTATATGGTTCGGGCTTTGGAAAGAAGAAAGGAAGCAGGATGAAGGAAATTGCAATACATAGGGACCTGATCTGAAATTCGTTTAGTCCAAATTTCAGTTCAGTCATACTTCTACATTGAAACAGAAGATATTTAAGCAAAACCCAAAAGTGAATGATGCATATAACACCATGTATAAGCCATTGACCCTCCTTATGTCCACCAGAAATCCAAGCTACTATTTGTATGTAAAAGTTCCCAGGTTCTGTCTTCACCATCTTGGGTTAGAGCTAGGACAATCTTCTAAACTTTGGAGAGTCAGAGGGGGAACAGTTTTGAACTAGGTAGCATTTTTGCCATATCAGAGAAATGACCAAAATCTCTGACCACTTTGCTTTTTTTTTTGAAAGATAGCCCAATCTATGGTGATATGCAATATTTTGGATTCAGTTTGCAAGGAATTTTCAGAGAATGTGAGAAACGGGAGAGAGCTCCTGTGTCAGCGTTCCAAGTAACGCACCCAATGAAAACAGAACTCCTAGGCAGGTAGATTCCTCAAGGAACGATTTATTGGATACTTCGTATTGGCACAACTGGTGAAAACCAACTCTGAAGGTTCCAGTGGTTTTCACCTAATTAAAAAGTAAAAGTTCCCTCTTCTCCCAAGTCATCAGTCACATTGTCCAATCGAGGTTCTGGCTGGTTGCTTGGTTACTTCACTCCTCCTTTTCCCAGCCACCTGTTGGAATGTCCTTGGTTCTCACACGAAAACTATTTGTTTTGATTACAAACCCCCAGCTAGCTATTTCCCCCCCCTCCCTGTCCCTTCTTCTCCCTTGTGGCAACCCTGAAGCCTCCAAGATGGTCTCAGCCAGGTTCACTTCAAGGTTGACATCCTGCTTGCAACATCTTGAAGTTATCCTGGGGTTGGGGGACTTGCAGTTGCTTCAAAGCGTGGCAGGCAGATGTTAGATCCATACTGCTGTGTGCCCCAAGGCACCTTTTGGAGAATGAATCTTCAGTGCTCCTAACACAATCTTTCTCTGCTCTAAAATGGACCAGCATATTTACATGCAAATATTTTATTTAAGTACCAATATAAATCTGCTGGCCTGGGCAATAAAGCAGTAACACGTACAGTGCTTTGCAATGGTATTGTCTTCCACATTTTACCCAAGACATTGCTTCAGAGGAAATATGAAAGCAGTTATATTAAAACATAATAGTAAGAGTAACCCTTAGACTCATTTAGAAATTGAAAATGTGTGTGTGTGTGTCAGAGAGAGACCTTGTGTAGTATGGCTTTCCTTCCAGTTGAAAAAAAAAAAAGAAAGAGAAAAGAAAAAAAGACAAAGCTAAACTTTCAGCTCCTGAGCTATTTCTGCAATATTTGCCAGAGACATTTGGTCACAGTAGGGATCAAGAGAATTATATCTGCAGCGAAGCTCTATGTGTAACTAGGATGAAATATTGATGAGATCTGAAGTGGCAAAGATGATATTTCTTTTGTAAATTTAGCAGTTTTATTGAATTGCTAATAAAATACCGACCTAGGAAAAAGGACAGTAGGAACTCTCCGCGTGATCCCAAGTTTCTATAATTAAACACAAATAAATTGCAGAAAATTATTATAAAAGAAGCAGCAGGGTAAGATTCAGGAATGGCATTTAATGAGCCTCGAGTGGCATTGTCTGGGTAAGGGCTCAATGGGGTGAAGCGGAGTAGCTTCTGACAGAGTAAATGGTGGCCCAAGACAGTGTGATTTCTACGTATATTTTTTGTTTCTTAATAATACATATCCTCCGTTAGGGCTTCATACAGGTTTGGTGTGGTTTTTATGGGAGGCTTGGAAATGATGTGCAGAGTGAAGCCGATGCTATCATTAGTATTATGAGATTATACTTTGACCCTAATCTTCATAGGCTTCCAAACAGACAGGGAAGAAGAACAAAATATTCCTATCACAATAGGTAGGTTAAGAAAGAAGCAGTCGTTAGAAGAGCAGGGCCAGAAAATCAACAGTGACTTTCTTGTAGGTCTGAATCTTGGCATATTCTTAGCAATGTTGAAGTTTAGTGACACTTGTGAACTAGCAGGTTGTACATAGGGGGGCATGGGAAAAGGCAAGCAGGGGCTAGTGATGAAACATATGTTGCATGATGCAACAGCCACAGCTTACATATTTATATCAGACCCTGGGAACTAAGTATGTAAGGATGGAGTTGGTGTTATGATGCCACCGAGCATGTCATTTTGATTCAACCCCAGTTTGCTGCAGATGCCCATGGGACCAAAGATATACAATGACCATCAATGATCTCAATGAATAGAAGAGAATGAATGAGCTGGAAGGTTTTCTAGTCCAGCCCCCTGCTCAAGCAGAAGAACCTATACCATTTCAGATAAGTGACTGTCTAGACTCTTCTTAAAAACATCCAGTGGTGGAGTGCCCACGATTTGTGGAGGCAAGCTGTTCCACTGGTTAATTGTTCTCACTGTTAGGAAGTTTCTCCTTAATTCTCAGTTGCTTCTATCTTTGATTAGTTTCCAACCATTGTTTCTTGTCCTCCCTCCAGTGCTTTGACCCCATCTTCTTTGTGGCAGCCCCTCAAATACTGAAGTACTTCTATCATGTCACCCCTAATTCTTCTTTTCTTTAGACTAGCCAAACCCAAATCCTGCAGCCGTTCTTCATATGTTTTAGTCTCCAGGCCTTTGATCATCTTAGTTGCTCTTGATCCTGGAGCACCGGGGAACTGCCAGAGGACTGGAAAAGAGCTGATGTAGTTCCCATCTTCAAAAAAGGAAAAAAAAATAGATCCAGGAAACTACAGACCTATCAGCCTGACCTCAATACCAGGGAAGGTTCTGGAAAAGATAATCAAGCAACGAATCAATGAACACCTAGAAGCAAACAAAGTAATAACCAAAAGCCAACATGGGTTTGTCAAAAACAGATCATGCCAGACTAATCTTATTGCATTCTTTGACAAAGTGACAAAATTAGTGGACCAGAGCAATGCTGTCGATTTAATTTACTTGGACTTCAGTAAGGCATTTGATAAAGTAGACCATAACCTACTACTAGATAAAGTAGAAAAATGTGGGTTAGACAGCAACACCACCAGATGGATTCAAAACTGGCTGACCAACCGCACTCAACGTGTAGTGCTCAATGGAACTGCAT
>QLTV01004403.1:4393125-4445131 GCA_003457575.1 Thermophis baileyi
ATGCTGACAAGCAAAGTCCATGGGGAAACCAGATTCACTTAACAACCTGGTTACCAATTTAACAACTGCAGGGATTCACTTAACAAATGTGGCAAGAAAAGTTGTACAGTGGGGCGAAACTCATTTAACAAATTTCTCACTTGGCAACATAAATTTTGGACTCAATTTAACAAATTTCTCACTTAGCAACATAAATTTTGGACTCAATTTTTGTCGTAACTTGAGGACTACCCGTAATGCCAGTTGTCAAGCACTCACACTGTTTCTCTTCCTATCTAAATCACAGTGGAACTTTCAACTTTTACTGTTGTTTTGCCACCATGCACAGGAAAACCAAGAAGGAGAAATTGCTTAATGATTCTCTTTTTTTAAATAACATTCATACAAGGGATAAATAACATGCATACTATAAATAAATTTTATCGGAGCCATTGTTTGCATATTTAATCGAACTGGTATTTCAACTGGCTAAACAGCATCTCCATGATATAGAAATGGAAACTGAGGGTCCATAGGTGGTCCAAAAAAATCAAGCTGGAGATCACAATTGTGCAATCAAAGACACGCCCTTCTTTTCCAGATACAACTGCATGTTTGTGGCTGCCATCTTGATTTTTTTGTCCTCTTCCCTGCAGGTATCTCTGAATGGACACATGCAACCCAGGGGTGGGTTCTAACTTACCTCGCTGCCGGTTCGCTTCCTCCCGCGCCGTGTGGCCGTGTGGCGGTGCCTCGGGGGGGGGGGCCTGCTTTGCGCGCCCATGTGCAGAAAAAAAAATTAAAAAAAAATTGCCCCCCCCAAAAAATCCCCAAAAAAGATGGCGGCGCCCACGGACCAGCACCGACCGAACCGGATCCATGATGTCCTGTGATGTCACCAGCGGGTCGCTACCGGTTCAGGCGAACCGGTCCGAACCGGGAGGAACCCACCTCTGATAACATGATAGCAGTCTTCCAATATTTGAGGGACTGCCACAAAGAGGGGATCAACCTGTTCTCCAAAGCACCTGGTGGAGGA
Source organism: Thermophis baileyi (assembly GCA_003457575.1). NCBI lineage: Eukaryota > Metazoa > Chordata > Lepidosauria > Squamata > Dipsadidae > Thermophis > Thermophis baileyi. The sequence continues at coordinate 4,394,144 of QLTV01004403.1, forward strand.
CAAGAGGTAATGGAGGAAAGATCCAGGAGAGATCCAACCTAGAACTAAGGAGAAATTTCCTGATAGTGAGAACTAGTGGATCCGGAACTTGGCTCCGGAAGTTGTGAGTGCTTCATCACTGAAGGTTTTTAAGAAGAGATTAATTAGACAGCCTTTTATTTGGAAAGATATAGGGTCTCCTGCTTAAGCAGGGGGGTTGGACTAGATGACCTCCAAGATCCTTCTAACTCTGTTATGCTGTATTCTGTAAACCACCTATAGGGGTTCCAGTAACCCTACTGTGGTAAGGTATAATAATAGTATCTTGGTAACCTGTCCATATCTCTTTCTGCCTGCTTTTACAGTATATCAAAGAAAATCAAGGCATGGTTATTTTGAATTTCTTTATCCTGTGTCCTGCAGCCTCTGGACTATGTAATCTCTTCTCCAAATCTCTGCTTAATAGCTCATTCTTTCCTTCTCCTCTTAATGACTCTTTCTTGCTTTCCCCAAGGTCATCTCTAAATGTTCTAACAGCACTATTGTGAACCTTCTGGAAGAGGAAATTCTTTTTATTTTTTTAGGAAAGAGGCATAGTGGCAGCATTACTCTATGCAAAATGCTTTTAATTAAGGGAACAGTTCGATGCATCCTTTTGCACACAAATTACCCTGAGAACATAAAATTTCCTCCAGTATAAAGCTAAAACAAACCAACAAACCTAAGAAACATCATATTTTCACCGTGCCAAGGGCAAACAATTCCAGGATGTCATTCCCAATATTTCCAATTGCAGTAGCCAATATTTTGCCTATTTGCTTTACATCTCTGACAGAGTTCACCAGGAAGATATCAGGCAGATATTCTGTCTAGACACCGAAGTGCTGTTAAGTAATGGAAGATAGAGCTATCAGGATGTTCAGTTCTGAAAATGCAGCTACCACAAGGATGATGTTCTCTTTTGGTACAAAACAATGTTCTGTATGTGAATGAGAGCAGAAAAAAAAATACTTCCAGGCCAAAATAATATTGGGTGGGAAGAAGACATAGACTCCCATTCACCTCCAGAGCTAAAGTAATATTTGACCCTGAAGAGCATAGCACTTGGACTTATATACCGCTCCATAGTGCTTTGCAGCATTCTCTGAGAGGTTTACAAATGTCAGCATTTTGCCCCTAACAATCTGGGTCCTCATTTTACTGGCCTCAGAAGGATGAGTCAATCTTGAGTCAGTCAGGATTGAACTCCTGGCTGTGGGCAGAGTTAGCCTGCAATACTGCATTCTAATCACTGTGCCACCACGACTCCTATTAACCATCCTATTGCACCCCCTTTCCCCAAAAATGTAAGCATTTCAAGGTAAGTTAATAATTTAAACCCAGGGAAGAAAAATACTTCAAGGAGTGAAAATTCTGCTTGTAATGTCAACTATTTTTAAAATTTACTCTAGTATTAACCCCCAATAACTATTTTCTGTTGGAATGTTTCATAGTTAAGAATTATTTCTAAAAAAATAGTTTGAGGTAACATAATTAAGGAAGAAGCTTGACAAATATCCAATGTGTAAACAAAATGTTTTAGTTGAATTGGCATCTGCTTTGAATATTTTTTTTTTAGAATGCCTATCAAGCTTTCTTTCTAACAAAAGGGCCTGTCAGTTTGGCATTTAAGGGTCTAAGGGAGATGCTGGCATACAAAGGGCAGAAGCAAGGCTTCTGTGAGAGATTTGGGTACATTTTGCAGCAAGGTGACTGAGTTTTTTTCACTTGATAAAAAAAAAACTTAATTGATTGGATTTGCAAATTGAATGGGAGACTCTCACAGCATCTGATTTTTGCTTTGCAAATTTTAGTTGTCAAAGGTCAGAATGGGGCAAGGCAGAAAAAGAAACATATGGCTATATAAACAGGCTCAACTTTTTCTTCTGCCCTAACTTAAGAGTTAATCAAAATTCATAGAATATAACTCACGCTCTTCAGAGAATGATTCACACGCAGGAATGGAAATATATTTGGCTTGCATTTTAATGCGAATCTACTAATATGTAAATTAGCAGACTGGATCATAGCATCTATGAAAATCTGTATTTCTTTTAGATTTTGTGAGAGGAAATTTGTATGTATAATAGACAAGGGCCAGAAATAGTGGAGGTGATAGATGAGGTGGTGCCAGGTTCAGGGCTGGGTTCTGGATCCTTTTGTTGCCGGTTCACTCAGGGTTGCGCCGTGCGTGCGCAGCAATAAAAATAGCTTCTGTGCATGCGCAGAAGCAAAATCCAAGATGGCGGCGCCCAAGGAGACACTGAAAGAACCAGTTCCGTGACATCATTGCCGGTTTAGTAACGGTTCTAAAGAACCGGTTAGAACTGGTAGGAACCCACCTCTGGCCAGGTTACAGCAATATGAGGAAGAAGTATGAGAAGCTGGGGGAATACCAGGGCTTGAAAGAGGAACTAGGAACAATGTGGAAAATAAAAGCCAAAGTGGTACCAGAAGTAGTAGGAGCACTTGGGGCTTTGACTCCAGGCTGGGAGAGGGGCTCCAACAGATCCCATCATCAGACAGAGCTCTCTGTCCAGAGCAGTGCTTTGCTAGGAACAGATAAGTTTCTGCAAAGAATCCCCAAACTACCAGGTCTCCGGGAGAGATTCCTTTTTTAATAGCATGAAAATATGTATATTAGGAAAATACTAAATGGAAGAATACCTGTAAAAAGTAAAAACAAAAAACAAAAAAACAAAGTTCAAAAATGCAAATGGATTGCCTAGATTTTATTTATTTATTATTAAACTTACATGCCACCCATCTCACCAGAGGCAACTCAGATTCAACTCAGTTACTTAAATTTGTTGTGACGACACCCACCCCCCTCAGTCCATTACATGCCGGATTGCTTATAAAATCCAAAAAATAAAAATAAAAAAATAAAAAACAATTAAAACAAAACACCTATAAACATGTATAAACAGACAGCTCAGACTAAAACAATATGAACAATAAACAATAGAAATATGGCAGGCCTTGGACAGGCCATTAACCTCAGCCCTTGAACCAGGAATTAAGAGGGTGAGCACTGTCTGTATCCCTGGGGGGAGGGGGAGGGAATGTTGTTCCAGAAGGTGGAGTCTGCCACAGAAAAGGTATACTTCCTTCGTTCGACAAGTTGACAACATTTAATTGAAGGGAACCACACCAACCAAATGCTAGTACTGATATTAATGTAAAGTTATTTGTTTGTTTGGTTTGCTTCCTACAATTATTATCTTCTACTTGTAATATTTTTTTTCTTCTGGTCAATTATATGCAATTCTTGGAGACTTGGATTTTCCCCCCCCCAGAAGTGGTTTGCCATTGCCTCCTTCCTAGGGCTGAGAGAGAGGGGCTGGCCCAAGGTTAGCTAGTTGGCTTTGGTCCTAAGGCAAGACACTTCATACCCTGCAGCGAACTACCCTCAGCCCACCAGTTGGCCAAACTGTTCCTGAAACACATCTACCGCCTGCATGGAGTACCAAGAAGAATTATCTCAGACAGAGGGGTCCAGTTCACGGCTAAGTTCTGGAGGGAGTTCCTATGGTCCATTAGGTCTTCCCAGGGCCTTAGGTCGTCCTTTCATCTGAGCACCAATTGTGCTCAAGTCTTATGAGTTAATTAGGGCATATGTCGGAACCTTGACACCTAGAAGTTTGAAAAGATACTCCATTTCAAGGGATTGTAGAAGAAATTAGAAGCTTGTCATTTATAGTGAAGAAATTTCTTCGATCAGGAGTTTACAGTTGCCATTTTAACATTTTTGACAACTCCACCCCACCAGGTACCCCTGGCATATGCCATGGCAGCCCCAGATGGTGTGAAATTATGCCAAATAAATTATCAGAATTTTTTTCTTTGTTGGAAAGTGAAGTGGAAAGAGACTCATCCCATTAATATGAAATTCAGAGCTAGCAAGAAACAGCCGAGGAATTTCACACCGAGTCAAAAGAGTTTAGATATAATACAACTAATAAAAGTTTCTCTAGCAACAGCCCTACTTATATCAGAAATATATTTGGCTTTGGCCTTTGGAATTTAAACCTGCTGCCCGTTTCACTTTTCCTTATATGCAGTCTGACAAATTACAACTTTCATGAATGTTGAACAGAAGAATTACAGCATTGCTAGTGCAGCTCAACCGTCAAGGAAAAAAAGGGAAAAAAATAGGGAAAGGAAACTAATCCTTAAGTAAGCTACCTACAATGAGGGTGATAAACCCAGAAGTAATTTAGCCTTTGACCTTTAAAATGCTTCCCCACAAGTCCATGTAAACTTATGAGGTGTCCTTTTAAATTTAATCAGATTTATTCTCTAGTTGCATTCACTCTCAGGTCTCTGGGTATGCAGGAATGGGGCTCAGAAATTAGAAACTTGGGTAGCAAGTTAATTTACCTCCTGCTGTGTGACCCACGCTTCTCTCCTATTCAATGAAATTATTCAAGAGGGTGGACCAATTTTCTCTTCCATTTTCCACTAACAAATGCCAAAGTGGGATTAGGAGGGCATATAATTTTTTTTTTTTTAATTATGAAAGTTAGTAGTTGAAAGATTCCTAAAGCAAGCTGAGTAATAATGACAACATTAAGAGGCCCAATGCCGAAGGGAGAAATCTAGAAAGAGTGATAAGGGACTGATTTGAGACTGTTCGGCTATTTATGGCAAATAAAGCACCATTTTTATCAAATTAAAAAAAAGTTACGGATTTTCTTGCTTTGCTGTCTGCGTATTCAGACTAGCTGGTGTAAGTTGATTTTGCCTAATAAGTCTCAGAGAATATCAGTACAGTGTATGATTTAGGCAGATACATCCTAGATCAGCGGTTCTCAACCTGTGGGTCGCGACCCCTTTGGAGGTTGAACGACCCTTTCACAGGGGTCGCCTAAGCGCGCGCTAGCCCACCATCTTGGTGACTGGCAACACGCATGTGTGGGGAGGGGGCGGGGAGGGGGTCGTGGTGGCGGGGAGGGGGTCGCGGCATTAGGAAGGTTGAGAACCACTGTCCTAGATGAAGGGTGAAATTTTTGTAGGGAAAAAAAGGAGATTGATTATGCAGTGATTTAAAGCTACAACGTGTACAACAAAACCGAGAATTGATATAACATTTAATTTGCTTGATTTGTACCACCAGACCTATTAGAATGAGGACTGTGCAAGAAGAATTCTTGTATCTGGTCTCAGTTTGTTATAATAACAGAAAGTTCAGACTCTTATTATCTAGCAATTCTGAATTTGAAACCGGGGAAATGCATGCACCACCACCCCATCCCCCCCACAAACACTTCCAAGTGAAGAATCCAAAAAATATGCCTAGAATATTTCCCCACTGTGTCTATATAAAACTGACACTATGCTATAAATCAACTTGATTTAAAGAGGTTTGGGCACTAGCAACACACTGGCAATTGTATCTAATCATACCAAGTTGTATTTAAGATTCCATTTTTGAATAGTATGACACTAAATAAAAATATAATGGCATATACAAGCAAGTATAAGAGCAATATACAATATACAAAGCATGATAAGCATCCTTAAAAATGCCCCCAGTTGCACAAGCAACAATTTAACATTATTTTTCTCATCCGTGGTCCTCTTGAGAAGATGCAGAGTTGAGAAAGCTCTATAGATTACAGAACAAAAGATAAAATAAGCTAACTTAAATGCACTGTAACAGCTCAAGTTGTTTAACTAAGTTGTTTAATGGGTTTACCCAAATGCATTCCAACACCTCAAAAACTGGTTCTTCCAGAGATAAATTAGACAAAGATATATGTATGCCACATATTTGAAAACATCAAGACAAATGATAATAGTACATTTTTTTTTTAGGAAAACTGCCTGGTTAAAAAAACAGCAGTATAACAGCACATATTTATCCATTAAGTCATATTAATAGCCCATGATTTTGCTGCACATTCATCCATATTCCATGACAGTTAGATTGATTTTTCAATTCATTCATTCTTCTTTCTCCTCATCTCAATGAGGACATATGGCAATAGAAACCAAGAAAGTAATGTTAGTATTCACAAGCGATGTATCAAACCATCTATTGTATTCATTTCACCCAATTCTGTGATATTTTCATGATTTTTCTGACTGGATCTCTGAATATGTTATTATTTTCCGTGAGTAAGAAAAGAAATGGTATTTAGCTGTTTTAGATCACAACTGAGCTCCTCTCTCCGTTTTACCTGATTTCCAGCTCTGTCTCCCTAACCCTAATCAGAGGAAATGGTGGGGACCGGCTGCGCATGCATTTCAATATTTTCAGGGAGGGCTTATTTTCAGGGGGAGGGCTTATTTTCGGGGAGGGCTTATTTTAGGGGAAGGGTTTATTTTCGGGGGAGGGCTGTTTTGGGGGGAAGGGTTTATTTTTGGAGGAGGGCTTATTTTTGGGGAAGGGTTTGTTTTCGGGGGAGGGCTTAGTGTTGGGGGGGGGTTGATATTGGGGGGGGGTCGTANTTAGGGAAGGGTTTATTTTCGGTGGACGGCTTATTTTTGGGGAAGGGTTTATTTTCGGAGGGCTTATTTTTGGGGAAGGGTTTAATTTCAGAGGAGGGTTTATTTTTGGGGAAGGGGTTATTTTTGGAGGAGGGCTTATTTTTGGGGAAGGGTTTATTTTCGGAGGAGGGCTTATTTTTGGGGAGGGTTTATTTTTGGGGGAGGGCTTACTTTTGGGGAAGGGTTTATTTTTGGGAGAGGGCTTACTTTTGGGGAAGGGTTTATTTTCAGAGGAGGGCTTATTTTCAGGGGAGGGCTTATTTTTGGGGGAGGGCTTATTTTTGGGGAATGGTTTATTTTCGGGGGAGGGCTTATTTTTGGGGACGGGTTTATTTTCGGGGGATGTCTTATTTTCAGGAAAACATGGTATTAGAGCTGTGCATTGATTTAGCACGAATCTTAATCCTCCTACAGAATGGAGCAATTTGGAGTGGTTCTGAACCCAGTGAAGATAAAAAAGAAGGGTTCAAGTTAAAGGGTCCAGGCTAAAATGCATGCACAGTTCAATGGAATAGAAAGATACCATGTGCAAAAAAAAAGGTGTATTGCTATTAAGGATATTGGGTTTTGTTTTGCACATGTTGATGTAGTCTCTTGGTGATGTGGGTAATGGATTCAGGGATCAAGAGGTTTATGTTCAAATAAATGTGATCCCTGTAATTGGTTTACCACTGAAGAATTTTGGGTGGGAGGCAAGATCAGAGGGACAGAGATTTTCCCACTTTTATGGAGATTTCTTGGTAGTGGTTCTTGGTAGTGGTTCTTCTAATTATTAACTTTTGACTTTAATCCATATTAATACAAATGAACTTTGGGGGTATTAGAACATAAGTTAACAATTGATTTTCTCTGCAATGAGGACTTCTTGCTCATGGAGATATTTATTTAGTTTTCTTGACAATAATATGGCAGTGATCTGCCATTGTTTTTTTCTGGACTGTCTCTTCAACTTTCCAGTTCGGTGTAGAATCCTGTGTCTTCCTGTGATCTCTCATCTATGTACAATCTACAGGTCACATTGTTATTAGGGTTTTTTTTTAGTTTGAGTTTTTGAGTCTAGTTAAATGCTGCCATAATTCTTGCAATAATATAGTTAGGAGAGATGCTCTAGATTATCGATAATTTCAGATCAGATAATCCTACTTCAGACACATTATGAGAAGACCTAGCACTCTTGAGAAGGCATTAAAACTGGGAAAGATGGAAAGAAAGAGAAGATAAGAACAGTCAGCAGCAAGGTGAAGTTGGTTATAGTAGCAATGACTGCAACATTGGAAGATCCAAAAAACTATATTAGAAAGAAATTGTCAGGCAGAAAATATACATTGTTATTAGGAGTTGAAAACAACTTGATGGCACATAGTCAATCAATCAATCAATCAATCAATCAATTAATCAATTTTAGCTATAGAATTTTCTTTTCTAATACATGCTAATCTGGAACTAATGAAGGAGCAGTTCGGATGGAAATTTTTTATTTTAAAAAAAATCCTGTGAAATAAGCTTTTTCCTCCCTTCACCCCTACCCCCAGCAATTATAGACAAATCCTGGAAAATGCAACATGAATATTTTGAAGATGGTTATGACAATCTAAGACCTTTTTATATCAATAGCAGTGTCCTAAAGTAATTAACTGTGTGTATGGATATATGTGTGGATTTTTTTTAAAGCTAATTAATATTATCATGGCATTTGTTTAAAACATTACTTCTCCAGAAGCTCTTTAATTACAATATGCTTTTTATGTTGGCTGAGTTCATTTATATAGGGAATATGATAATTAATTATCACAATTAAGGTACCTGAATATATCATGCCAAGAATTTCTTGGAACTTGATCCATGTCATTGTCTTATCTATGACAGTTTGGTTCTCCATCAGATGTTATCATCCAGCTTCCTAATCATTAGGAAATGCTTTGCTAATTAGCACAAGAAATTCATTATGCATCTGAATCAAGCTCTATTATCTTGAACAGTGAAATACTTCAAACTTTACAGTAATGGGGCATAAATATGTTATATGGCTCATACACATTTCATAAATCTCAGCATTACTATTTATTTCCTTCCCTCATTTTATCCTCTATGGCCACATGATTAGCACACCATTCTCAGGTCACTTAATTGCTTTTCTCCTTCCCGTTTAACAATTTAATTAGACAACACAGGTGGAAACACTTGTATGAGGTTCTTATAGTTATACCTGAACAGTATTAATGGGAAAGTATTAGGGCTGTAGGCTAGACTGGGAGTTGAAGAACATTCTGGAAGAAGGCAGTAGCAAACCACTTTTGAATTTATCCCAAGAAAGCTAGACAGATGACTTCATGAAGTCATAAGGAGTTGAGTGCCAGGATTCCGACCGATGCCCTAATTAAATCATGAGCCTCAAGCCAAGCTTCAAAAGAAATCCAGTTATTTATTAGGAGCTTCATGTCGGCACGGACCAAGTGAAGCCAACTCTGACCTCACTTAATTTGCGCCCCGGCTCTGACCCTGTTTCCCCCTCCCCCCAAGGTGTGTCATCAGTCACATTCTCCAAGGAAGCAATTTCACGGGTTGTAGAGGTCCCTCTGTGGGTCTGTGTTGATATGACCTTGGCGTGGCTGGCTGGAATGTGCTTTGTTTTGACTGAAGTGCAAGTTCCTCAATGCAGCTGCGATGTTCGATTCCCCATCCCCCTGCCTATGGTAACTCGAGAGCAGGTCAGGAATGCTTCGCGAGTTGACATTGAGTTTAATTTGAAGAAAGACTTCAGCTTTAGATCATAGACCTGAAAATGCAACCTAATTCCTACCTACAGATACACCTACACATATGTATGTGATAGACCTTAGCATATTGATTTTGCTTTATTTTTCTTTTTACCTCAGCTCATAGGAACAGAGTGTAAAGGAAGATATGTAGTGGCAGAAGTTGGTTTAAGATGGATTTTGGTCCTTAGCTTGTTTTGCCAAAAGGTGTATGTTTTTCTTCAGTAAATAGATCAGTTTTACCTGTGACCAGCCAATAAGTGAAATTTTACTGATTGTGGCTATTTGTCATGTGCAAATGAGGCATGTGCAAATCATACTGATTTAGTTCAATCTACATATGTGGAAACCAAGTATCTGAATCACTTTGAATTAAATCAGTCAGACCTCCCATGCAGTTCAATCATTCAAATCACTTTGATATCTAATTGGTAGATGGAAGACGATGGATGGATGGATGGATGGATGGATGGATGGATGGATGGATGGGACGGGACGGGACGGGACGGGACGGGACGGGACGGGACAGGACGGGAGAGACAGACAGACAGACAGACAGACAGACAGGCTCAGAGCCCATAGCTGAGGTGGAACAGAGTCATCTTCAATGGTTCCATTTTTGTTTTTCCTTCCAAGATAATGTTCATCCTGGAGCTGTTCTTTGAAAACATGTTTTTTCCCCTTATGATTGTCATCTGTTTGTCTCTTTTTTTCTCAATGCTCACAAAGTTTGAAATCTGCATTTCTGGGCAACTCATATGTCTGATGCAGAAATCAAATGAGAATTAGTCAGATCTCATTTTAGCATAGGAGATGGAGTAATGCAGGAACCTTAGCAGTAGTCAAACTTAACCTTTGGGACGTTATCACTGCCTGCCCATGCTTAGTGTCTGCTACTAGATAGATAGATAGATAGATAGATAGATAGATAGATAGATAGATAGATAGATAGATAGATAGATAGATAGATAGATACGTAGGTAGGTAGGTAGGTAGGTAGAGAGAGAGAGAGAGAGAGAGAGAGAGAGAGAGAGAGAGAGAGAGAGAGATGATAGATAGATGATAGATAGATGACAGACAGATTGATTGCAGGGAAATGCATACTAGCACAAACAACTGTCTGACCTCATGAGTATTTATTAATTATTATAATTAAGTAATAATATTTCAGGAATTATTGTCCATTTACCCCACTCATCTCTTTCCATGCTAGACCCTGGGGACAAGACCCCAATAAAAGAATCTAAGACTTATAAATAAAAGAATCTAAGAGTCCCTTTCCCTCTCCTTCTTCTAGATCAGTGGTTCTCAACCTTCCTAATGCCGCGACCCCCTCCCCGCCCCCTCCCCATGCACGATGAGGCGACAAAGGGAACGTGGTGGGCTAGCGCGCGCTTAGGCGACCCCTGTGAAAGGGTCGTTAGACCCCCAAAGGGGTTGCGACCCACAGGTTGAGAACTGCTGTTCTAGATATTAGACTCTAAGTGCACATTTTGCCCTTGTGCTAAGAGTCCCAAGGGAAAAAAAGTTATCTTCTCATTCAAGATTATGCAAAACTAAAGGTATCACCTATTGGTATCTTGGGGAAAAATGATAATAATTGAAGCAATAATAATAGATCATGGCAAGGATTTTTCTGCTAGTAGTACACGAAAATTGGGGAAGCAGTAAATAAAAGCAAGAATGAGGCTTGCATCTATCATTGCTAGCTTAGCAGCGGCTAGAAGCTAATAGAACAGTGCAAACTTGCCAGCATAGAAGGAAGACAAGGATCAAAAACTGCAGAAATGTGACAGCTGTCAGCTTGGCTTTCTTGCCAGTGAAAATGCTGGCTTCTGAGCTGAAACCACATGCAAAACCGGAGCAGCCATGCTTTGTAACCAACATGCAATAGTTTTGGAACCATTTTGAACATCATGCATGAGCAAAACAGATTTGGAATAACAATAAATATTTGTCTTTCTGGTTTTCAGAGAAGTATGTGATACTTGTAACCATGAATGCTTGTTCAGATGAAATTAGCCGACCTAGGTATGTCCAACATCATTTATAACAAATCATGATGATGTCAGAAGTGTGACACGTGTAGATTATGCCATCAAGCAAATGCCGCAGTTGCATATTTATCCCTTAGGTTTGATACAACATGTAAGTCAGACCATTTGGGAAAGAAGATCATTTTTCATTTTCTCCACATACTCCTTTCTGTCTCTCCTATGAATGCACAAGATGAGTTAATCCCAGGGCCAACTAATGCTATGAAGTTCAGATCTACTTAGCTCCAATCAACCTGTCTAATTTGGAAACTGTAGTCCAAAATATGGTAGTCTTCTGTTTTAGTCTTACCCTAAATAAACAGTCAGAGACTTCCAAGTTGTTCCCTAGTAGGGCAAAGAAAAACAAATATGTGAATTTCCTCTCCATTCATATTAATTTGAATATAATTCCAGTCCTTTTTTTTTAAAGGATGCTAGTTCCTTTTCAGAAATGAAAACTGTGAACCTACCTCAATTCTTATCAATCTTGCATTCTCTAAAGTCTCATTTCCTGTTTCTGTTTTATGCTTTTGTTTTCCTCTTAATCTGGTTCACAGTAGTAGGAACAATGATCAATAATCAGAAACACGTCTGTCCCATTTGTTGGCTCCAGCAGTACCAGAAATATCAGGGAATTAAGCAAAGCTGGGAGTATATCAGGACAGGCCAAATTCTTCAAGATGGCAGGCATAAGTGTCACCATCCAAGCAGTGGTGGGATTCAATTTTTTTATTACCGGTTCTGTGGGCGTGGCTTGGTGGGCATGGCGTAGCTTGGTGGGCATGGCTTGGTGGGCGTGGCGGGGGAAGGATACTGCAAAATCTCCATTCCCTCCCCACTCCAGGGGAAGGTTACTGCAAAATCCCCATTTCCTCCCGATCAGCTGGGACTCGGGAGGCAGAGAATAGATGGGGGCGGGGCCAGTCAGAAGTGGTATTTGCCGGTTCTCCGGACTACTCAAAATTTCCGCTACCGGTTCTCCAGGACTGGTCAGAACCTGCTGAAACCTACCTCTGCATCCAAGCTCCATTAATTTTCTTGTGGATGTTGACATCTTTCAGCTGCAGATTGCCCAGTGCCAAGGGAGACTTTTTCCCTTAGAATTTTAAAAGTGTGAAAGCAGCTTTAAACACAAACTTTTCCATGTTAGGCCTACAAGTTTGCATGGATATTCCTTAGTGGTCAGGTGAAGCCACAAAGCTATTGTAGTTGTTGTTGTTGTTGTTGTTATTTTAAAAAAAGATTTTTTTTATTAGTTTGCAAAAGTAAAAAGTTAAAATACAAAATTACAACAAAAAAGGAAAATAGGGAAAGGGGACAACAGGGAAAATTTAAAAGGTGACAAAGACAAATAAAGAGGGAACTCCCCCCCAAAAAAAAAACTATTTTAACCCATTTCAATATGGATGCAACATATAATAAATTACTCTCTTGTTTTTAATAAAAAACAGATACAAAAGTAAATAATGAAAAATATACATGCTAAACAATCACACCCATATATATCAGACTCTTACTCTAAATAAAACCTATAACCAGAGGTGGGTTCCTCCCGGTTCGCACCAGTTCTATAGAACCAGTAGTAAACCAGTGGTGATGTCACGGATCCGGTTCTGTCGGTGCCGGTCCGTGGACACCCCCATATTTTATTTTATTTTTTGATATTTTTGGGGGGGAATTATTATTTTTTTTGAGGAATTTTTTGCTTCTGCGCATGCACAGAAGCCGAGTTTCCGGCACTGCACATGCGCCGCCATTTTGGTTTTGGCTTTTTTTTGCTTTTTTTTGCTTGTTTTGCTTCTGCGCATGCGCAGAAGCCAAGTTTTCAGCACTGCGCATGCGCGTCCACATTTGCGGTGATGTGGCATGCAATGCGCGTGCAGCCACGCAGCGCGGGAGGAAGCAAACTGGCGGCGAGGTAAGTTAGAACCCACCCCTGCCTATAACCCATAAATGCATCATAACAGCAATTCCCCCAAATACACATAATAAGAGTTACTGCAGTTCCTGAAGTGTGTGAGATACAGAGTGTACTGCTTTCAACCTAACTTCTCTGTTTTGCTCTGGTGAATCAATCTGAAAGATTTCCTGACCTTTCATTTCTGTTTAGCCTGTTTTATTTTTAAACCTGTTTTAAGGGGTAAAATTAAGTGGTTGCAAAGCTTCGGACATTCAGTTTGCTCTTTAATACCAGCAGCCTTGACTTTACCCATTTTCAGGAGCTCTGGAGGATGTAGAAATGATGCTGTTATATGCCATGCTACTGTATCCCCAGAATTATTTTGGAGAAGGAAGTAAATGGCAAAGGTGTTTGTAACGTTCACCTTTTCATTGAGGCAGGTCTCCTAATTTTATCCAAACAGTCACAGCATAGAAAATAAAATCCTGTATCTGTAGCTGTTTCCAAGGCCGTCTCCTTCTCCTTCTCCTTCTCCTTCTCCTTCTCCTTCTCCTTCTCCTTCTCCTCCTCCTCCTCCTCCTCCTCCTCCTCCTCCTTCTCCGAGATATTAACTGTTTATGTATAGTTGTTATTCTTAATTCTTAGCTGTATAACTTTTAATTATTAGGCAAGATAAAGGTATTTATAATCCTGATTACAAATAAATAATTAGATAAATAATCCTACTCCTGAATAGTAACTGCAAAGTCTGTGAATGATGTAACAGAGATATTTTCAATTCGCTTCTCTTCTCCAGTTTTGCACATTTCAATTCCCAGAATCCCCAAGGTTGCATGATTATTGCTCAGAATTCTGGGAGATTTTCCTTCATATCTAAGAACCAGTGAGAACCTGATATAAGTTACATTTGTAAGAGTATCCCAATCAAATAGGGATCTTGTGGACCATTGCTCATGTGTCATACAGTAAGTTCTTTTTCAACTTATGAAACATTCATATTCAAACATTCGTAACACAGGATATCGAGTGTTATCAGGAACAGGACTAAAAGGATAATATTTCAACTTGATAAACTCCTACATACATGTTAAACCACAGTTATTGAATAAATACTTACCCCTGGGGAATGTGTTGATTAGTAGCTCTTTGAAAAATAGTCTGGCCTGAGCTTCTAGTGAAACTCTCCAGCCTGTCTTTAGAGAAGCAGAGACACTTTGCATAATAATGGGGAATAAAAAGAAAACCTGCCACCCAGGGGTGGGTTCTAACTTACCTCGCCGCCGTTTCGCTTCCTCCCGCACTGCGTGGCCATGCATGTGCAGTGCCGAAAACTCAGCTTCTGTGCATGCACAGAAGCAAAACAAGCAAAAAAAAGCAAAAAAAAGATGGCGGCGCATGCGCAGTGCTGAAAACTCGGCTTCTGCGCATGCGCAGAAGCAAAAACCAGCAAAAAATTCAAAAAAAAAATCCCCCCCCGAAAAAATTCCAAAAAAGAAAGATGGCGGCGTCCATGAACCGGCACTGACAGAACCGGCTCTGTGACATCACCACTGGTTTACTACCGGTTCCATAGAACCGGTGCGAACCAGGAGGAACTCACCTCTGCTGCCACCCCAAAAGTTTATTTTGCATAAAGTGACTCAAGTATAGTTCTAATAACGCATGGATAATTAACTCATCAAGCAGTTATTTACTTAATGCAAAACATAATATGAATAAAATCAGTGCAAATTAATATAATTTGAAATGGAAAGGAACTAAGAATACATTGCATTCACTTTGCAATTCTTTTATGAGCTCAGGGCTGGATAAATAAACACTAGCATTTTATTATTTCTAAGGATGTTCAAACATTCTTATTTCTATGGAAATTTTCACTTTACATAGAATTTATATCAAAGTATTTGGAGTATTTACTTATAAAAGTAAAAGAATGCAATTTTTTTTTCATAGGAAGTTACAAATTGGCAAGAATAGAAAGACCTAAGATGACCAATATAAATTCCGTCTGAGAGCACCAATGGTTTATTTTGCTGAGAATTGGAAATGTAGCAGTTCGTCCAAGCCCAACTTGGAAACAAACTTTGAGAATTCAAAAATCCAAATAAAAATATAATGATGGCTGCCAAGATAGATGGCTTTAAGAAAATTAATTTTTGGAAGAATAAAATATCACTGGTTTCTAACTGTGAAGGCTATACTTGAGAAAGACTCTACACTTCACTAGGGAACATGAGCAATATTATGGACAAATTATTCTCATGTGAATGTAGTTGAACACTTTATAATCAATTAGATAGGCTATTTCATCTAATAGAATGCAGCTTTTTTTGTTCCCATCCTGTAGTAGCCATGGATCAGCATTCCATGGATGTGAAGATAAATTGTCCTACATGTCCTTGTTCATATTGATCCTATCCATCCCTCAAAGCATCCCCAAATCATTTTTCAGATCAGTTAAAACATTCTTTCTCTTCAGCTGGTTGGTCTTGGGACCGGCTCCAAAACCATGCTTTATCCCACAGATGCACAAGGATAAAAAGAGAGAGAGAGAGAGAGAAAGAGAGAGAGAAGACTTGAATAACTGTGGTCATAAATCCATACAAAATCAGTGGGCAGATCGAAATCCAGCCCAAAAATCAAGTACTTAAAATATGTAATATATAAAAAGAATTGGGTGAAAAGATTGGTTAAGGTGAAGCTAGGAATCAAACAGCATAAGGACTGAAGGTGCAGAGGATTACAAACATTTTCTGCAGTACGTAGTGAGTAGTGAATCTTTCTATATGTGGATTCCTTGGTTGTTTTCTTGCAGACGTTTCATTACCTAACTAGGTAACATCTTCAGTGTTATGTTTATATCAGTATTGCTGCTGGCTGTATGCACTCTTCCTATTCCCTGGACTCAGCTAATTCTCAATAACTTAGAATAACTTTCTTGTCACTTTGAATGTACACTAATCAGCATACATTAAAACGAAATTTTGTTGCATGCAGCTCTCAAAGGATCTCCACCTCTAATATACACTACATAAACATGACAAAATAAATAAATAAATACAAATTATGCATATACCCACATATATTATATGACACGGAAAAACAACACAGTCTAGTTCAGATGTATACATGTACATGGCGAGAGAAACGAATCCTGTGAGTTTACCAGACGGATGGGATAGGGAACAAAGCTGTTACAGAATCTGGTAGTCCTGCTAGAAATACTTCGAAACCTCCTCCCAGAGGGGAGCAACAGAAACAGACCATGAAGTGGGTGTGTGGGGTCTCTAACAATGCTTTGAGCTCTAAGCACATAGTGCTTATAAGAAGTATCCTGAATGACAGGAAGCAAGCTTCCTATAATCTTCTCGGCTGTCCTTACCACTCTCTGTATGGACTTTCTATCTGAGGCACTGCTGCCACCAAACCAAACAGTGATGCAGTTTGTTAAAACCCTTTGTCTTTGTTAAAACATTTCTCTTTGTGTTGATTCTTGACTAGGCCATTCCTGACGCAACCCAGCTTTGCTTTGCAATATTTCCTTATCCCTCAACTTGCTGTTTTTCCACTTGGTGGCAGCAGCATTCATGAGGATGCTGAACTGAAGTGTGGCTCAAGAGTGACAGAATCCATACAGAAGAAAAAGTGAAGGTCCAGTTCAATTCCTGCTAGCTAAATTGGCGTAATTGGATTGATGGAAAGGGACAGATCCTTCTTACTGGAGGTTGATTGCTTTCAGAAGCCCTTTATAAAATCTAGGACCACATTAAATTGGATAAAGTTGTCCATAGCCCTAGCAAGCAGACCGTTCATCTTTGGTACAGCTGCGTTTCCTCAAATACAGCACGGCTTCACTCTAATAAGTATTGTCTTATTTATGCTACTATTGCACAAGCCCTTTTAAGATGTAATTCCACCATTTTGGTTCATACTTTTACTAGCTTGAGGAGTTTTCCCACAGTCTCCATTCCAGGTCTAATTACCTTGTGGGGCCAACTGCAATTATTATTCGCTGGCAGCTGCTTTGATTCTCTACAGAAATAAGTTGACAGGCTCAGCTCATTTGTGACACATCCTTTCCTCCTTCTCTGTCGTAAATGACAACCTTCTTTTGTCGAACTTGGCAGACAGAATGCTAGCAGTTGAAAATCAGTGGCCTAACTCTGGCAGAGGTTTCTTATCAATCAGGGTTCGGAAGCCTAGTTACAATTGCTTCTGGAAGCACATGCCACTATTATTGTCCTGTGAAAGCTATGCAACTTCCAGGTTCAGACAGTCTGTCAAACAGTTGGAAAAAGCTTATTTAAACTTGAAGTGTATGTGTATTTGTGTCTGTCTGTGTTTGTGGACGTAAAGACACGAGATGAGCCATGAGGTATTGAAATCTGCTGGTCGGTCAGGAAAGAGTCTTTGGCTCATTTTTGTATACTTTAATCCATTTTCATCTCTGTGTTAATATAGATTATATTGATTTTGGAGTATGCTGAATCTATCTGATCAGATAACTATTGCCACCGGATCAAAGAACTTGAAACATTGTAAATCACCTTTTTCTAAATTAGTAGGGATGTTCTGACTTGAAATTCAAATCGAAATTTAAGAGGAAGCTATGGAAGGAGAAACCTGGCAATTTCTTCACTGAATTTTACTTCTGTGGGTTTGAATAGAAGTTATCCAAGCTATAAAGAGATGATTTTTTACAGATTGGTAAAAACTAAGAAGTCTCCGTTTTCAGTTTCCTTTCTTTTTAGTTAAGAATTCCAGTTTCCCATTCATCTCTGAAATTCTTTTGGACAAGTGAAACCCTTGGTATTCTCTCAGTTTAGTTGTTTGCTTGAAGATGTTTCATTACCCTACTATTATTTAGTAGGGTTATCATCAATGCTAGTGAGTATGGGATTTGTTGCCTATTTATATACATATAGCTTGCCCTGCCAGTGTTGGTGGGTGTGTGGTTTTTGCCTTGTTAGTTCCCACATTATAGTATTGTTTTCTACTTGTTTGTCTGGTTTTTATCCTTGTTTATCTGGGTGTTGGTTTCTAGAGAAGATGTGTTCTGGTCTTTTTGTTACCTTTTGAGTCTGCCCATCTGTTGTGAAATTAAGGGATTTTCACTGGATCTTTTGATTGCTACTTGGTGTTTATGGATGGCTATGTCTGCTCTTTTCCAAGTAACTTTCTTTCAGACTAACTTATTCAAAAATGATTGTGTGCTTATAATGAAGAGGAGATAATCTGAAGGAGGTTGCAAATAGAAGCTAATAAAAGAGATAAGATAAAGTCTAACAATGTTCCTTTCTTCTTTTAAAGAGATTAGAGTTACTTGCCTTGCTAAATATGCTGCATGTGAAAGAAGTTTTGAATTCTCTAAAAAGGAATAAAATATTCTTTGCACATTTGAAAAACATTATGTTAATGAGATCTGATCTAGTTTTTCCAAAGTGTATATATTTATGGAAAAAACAAAAGAAACCTTTTGGATCATCTCATTTCGGCTATCAGTGAGAGATTTCTTCAATAAATCAATTTATTAGCTATTTGAATCAACAAAGTATCGCCCTGAGTGTACTGTTTGTCCAATTTCAGTTTGTGTTGAAAGAATACTGAGTTAAAAATTTTAATGTAATATTTCTATGTATTTGTATACTACATGCACAATTTGAAACCAGATGGTTATAACAGTGGAATATTAGTTGAATAGTTAGCCAGACTATGCTGATTCCACAAATGATCTTCTAGAACAGTGTTTCTCAATCTTGACCATTTGAAGATGTGTGGACAAGGCAAGGCAAGGCAAGGCAAGGCAAGGCAAGGCAAGGCAAGGCAAGGCAAGGCAAGGCAAGGCAAGGCAAGGCAAGGCAAGGCAAGGCAAGGCAAGGCAAGGCAAGGCAAGGCAAGGCAAGGCAAGGCAAGGCAAGGCAAGGCAAGGAAGGCAAAGACAAAGGCAAATTCACAGGCAAGGCAAAGGCAAGGCCACAGTTGAAGAGACACAATCCAAAGTTCAAGGCAGGAACACACAGCAGGGAAATGAACACATTGTTTCGCTCCTCTTGCTGAGCTAAATAAATGCTTCCTGGTTCAGCTCATCAAGAGGGACGAGGCTACCTCCTCACAAGTAGCCTAGCCGAGCCTTCTTTGTGCCTGCCTCCTCTCAGCCCTACCTACTCTTGGATCTGGAGGAGGAGGTAGTTCTTCTTTGTCTCCACTGACCAGCTGCAGCTATGTGCCCTCTCCACTCAAGGCCTCTGGGCTTCCTAGCGGCAGCTGAGCCTCTCCTGTCTCTATCTCAGCTGGCTGCTCATCAGGGGTGGGTTCCTCCCGGTTCGGACTGGTTCGCCCGAACCGGTAGTGACCCGCTGGTGACATCATGATGACGTCACCGAACCGGATCAGTCGGTGCCGGTCCGTGGGGGCCACCATCTTTTTTTTGAATTTTTTTTTTGAATTTTTTTTTGAATTTTTTTGAATTTTTTTTTCCTCCTGAGCATGCGCAGAAGCTGACTTTCGGCACTGTGCATGCAGTCAACATCTCTTTTTCGGCTTTGTTTTTTTTTGGGGGGGGGTTGTTACTGTGCATGCGTGTGCCACAAGGCGCGCCCACGCGGTGCGGGAGGGAGAGAACCGGCAGTGAGGTAAGTTGGAACCCACCCCTGCTGCTCATCTGGTTCCTCCTCTGTGCTCAACTCCTCCACTCCTGCCTCATAGTCCTTGGCTGCCAGCTCATCCTCCTCTGAAATAGCATCTGGAGAGGTGTTTGGGGACGCCTCCAGGGGAGTCATCACAGCTACATTACTAGCTTTCCAGGGCTGCATGCAGCCCATGAACTGCGAGTTGGACATTCCTGTTCTAGAAGGACAAGCACAGGGGTGAAATGCTCCCAGTTCGGCCCAGTCCGGGTGTACCGGTAGCGCCGCCTGCCTGTGGTTTAGAGAACCGGTAGCGATGGCAGCACGAGGCTCTGCCCACCCGCCCGGACACCGCCATTTTGGGGGTTTTACCCTCTGT
This sequence comes from Thermophis baileyi, assembly GCA_003457575.1. Classification (NCBI taxonomy): domain Eukaryota; kingdom Metazoa; phylum Chordata; class Lepidosauria; order Squamata; family Dipsadidae; genus Thermophis; species Thermophis baileyi. The sequence continues at coordinate 4,414,354 of QLTV01004403.1, forward strand.
GCATGCACAAAGCATTCTGCGCATGTGCAGAGGGTGAAAAAACCCGTGCGCACGCAGAGCGCGGGCGAAAAAGCATGTGCAGAGCGAGCGCTTCCGAACCGGTAGGGAAGGTAAGTAGATTTCACCGCTGGACAAGCAGCACTCTTGGCTATTCTAGAGAGTCTTAATTCCATTTGTGTTTCCCTGGTTTGTGTTATCTGGGTGTGTTTTTAAACATAGGAAGGGATTGTGATATTTAGCAAGTCCGCTGACTCTCATGAGTACTTGTATCCCTTCACATGTGTAGAAAATAAGGTGTACCAGAACATATGTTTTTTCTCTACATATTTTAGCGGTGTGTATAACTCAGTGGTGATCCATGAAAAGTAGCCAATTAGAATTTATCTCAGAAGGTAACGATGCAATCCTATTTTTACTAATATCTATTTGTACTAATATTGTTCCAGAGAATATTACAGAGAAAAAGATGATATCGGTGGGCCTCTAGTTCAAGTCTTTTGTAAAACCTATTGCATTTTAATTAGATTTTTTTTCAATGTTGTAGTGCTTTAAAACTAGGACATCGTATGCCTTTGTGCTCACACATACACACAATTTATGTTGTCTTATTTGCACATCTTAATTTTTCTTAGCTCCTTCTTCTTTCCAATGTGATGACTTGCAAGGAATGAAGTTAAGTATTTATAATCATCTAATAAAATATTCCATGGATATTTATGAGGTTCTATCTTAGCATACTGCATAATTTTATTAATCAGAATCAAGATAGTTGCCTATGTGTGCTCCAAGATGCAGTTGCAAATCTACTGTCTTTGTTATTATTAAACCATTATAGTTATTTACCAAGTATTTTCGCAATGCAGTTAGAATTCCAACTCTCCAAATAATTCTAGAGTTCATGGTGGCTTGCAACTTTATCAGCCAATGGGATTTTTAGGTTTGCTGACCAACTAAAGTCAGTGTTTGCCTTTCAATGAGGAATAATTTTCTACTTAGATCAAACTATATTGTTTTATAACTTCCTAACTTTTCTGTGCCTCCGAACAATGACATCAATAAACAGACTGCAGAGTAAGGAAAAATACAAGACACATATATTTCAATGGCACTGATGCAGTTGAAGTTGAAACTTTTGTTTCCTCATGTGCTTCCTTGACTTGTAATCTGCAAAAAAGGCCATTCTCTGTTTGCCATCCAACCTAACCTCTAACATCAAGAACAAACACACATATAGTTACATTTTGGCATCTTTTTGGAATGGATTATGAGGCTCATGTGTCCCCGATTTCATCAAAATCTTCAATACAGTAATAGATCAAATTATACTGATTTGCACATGTCTAGTCAGAAGCCATAAAGACCTCTGAAAGATGAAATGTCATATTTATCCCCTAGCTGTGAGCTTTTATATTCACATTTTTGATCAAAAGATCTTCAAGAACATTATACAATAAAGTTTATAGGATGTACTATGGTTGAGTGATGCTTTGATTTGACTGAAAGGGTAATCAGTCAAATTACTCCATTGAATTAAATCATCAAACTGATTTGACTAGGGAAATCAAATTAGGTACCTTCACATTGGTTTGAAGGTTTCATGGATTTATGGGCATGCACACAAAAGTTTTGTCATCTGCCCCCGGATTTTTGACACAAGTTGGCTTTTAGAATCAAATCACAAAAATCATGTCTAATTGATTCAACTAATCATGAACTTTAATAAGAATCTGGAAAATGTGAACTCTTCTCCAACACAGCAGAACAAAATAATTACAGTATTTTTTTTTAAAAAAACTATATTCATACAAAATCCAGCTTCCCTTAATTCTCTGGACATTGGATGAAATGAGAATATGTTATGCTTCCATTATGCTGGTGAAGCATTCAAGAGATGTGGAATTTTAGATATCATAGTTTTTAAAAAAAATTCCATGAAATATTAGGACTATTCAATAGGATGATAGCTGAATATGGTTATTGTGGTTGTTATTATTATTTTAAAGATTGTGGGTCAAGATGTATTTGCTAATGTCTTCATCCTAGGATCTTAGCAATAGCAATAGCACTTCGACTTATATACCGCTTTACAGTGCTTTACAGCCCTCTCTAAGTGGTTCACAGAGTTAGCATATTGCCCCCAACAATCTGGGTCCTCATTTTACCCACCTCAGAAGGATGGAAGGCTGAGTTAACCTTGAGCCGGTGAGATTTGAACCGCCGAACTGCAGCTAGCAGTCAGCTGAAGTAGCCTGCAGTACTGCACTCTAACCACTGCGCCACCTCGGCTCTATCTTTGGAGGATCTTGGTTCATGATAGGATACACATTGCAAGCCTGCAGGTTTAACGTATCTTTCCACTAAAGCTTAAATCTACTACAGCTTCTACAGATGCATCCTTTTTCCCTTATTTCTGTTTATTATTTTTAAATCAGTGTTGTTCTTTTAATCAACTTGGTATGAAAAGTATAAGCTTGTCCTCTCTTGAAAGCTTGTCTTGTCTTCTAGAACCCTACACTCTGCTTCCAATAGATGTCTGATTCAAATAGATGTTTTCCTACTGTTGATGTGCATCACCATGTTTTTACACAGCTATCACTTTTCATTGATACAGTCCTCTTCATCAGTCTGGAGATTAAATTAAGACAGTGGTTGGAAACCTATCACCCCAGGCCAAATGCTTCTAAGAACATTTTTGTGCCGGCTCCTTTTATTGCACCATTATATTTGATGTTCTCTCTACTATGAGTTGGAGAACAAACGATAACTATAATGTCAGCCTAACCCACCTACCAATTTGCCCATCCTAGAACTTGAGCATCTATGAACTATTTTTATTGAAGGCTTTTCCTATTTGTCTACTCCACCATGCATCATTGAGGCATTAGGAAGCTAACATTAAGAGAGGGCAGGAGATGGCTAAAGAGCGGGGGATTTATGTCATCTAATTAGAATATAGTGCTTGTATAGATAAATCCCGCATAATCATTCCATTAATCATTTTTTGCCACAGCAGAAGAATTTGCCACTCGAGTGTGAAAGCTTATCAGAGAAGCTGTAGATACGATCAGTGTAGCTTCACAGAACTACACAGATTAAAATCCTGCGTGTCATGTTAGAACCATCTGCTTGTAACCTTCGATAAGTGACAGCAGCTGATCTATCACAGCTTCTGCCAGTTTCTTTTTCCTCAGCCAGAATGCTGTCCTCCACCACCCCCAACCGCCCCCCCCCTTAGAAACTAATATTGTAGCATTTGGTCAATAGCTTCGGGGAATCTCATGATGGAGTGTTTCTCAAAGAAGATGACGGGCCTTGGGAATGAATAAATGTTGATGTTCGTACAACATTACAGCAACGTTCAAAGTTGTCATATACATTTGAGGTTTCTACAAAAAGCAATATAGGCTTTCTTTCCGTCTTATGTGTGCTCACATACAAAAACACTTAGTATCGAGAGCACTTAAGGCTGTCTTTTGATATCCCAAATTACTCTATGTTTTACCACCTCAGTAACTCTGATGAAATTAATTACTAATTCAGATGGGATTTATGTCGTATAATATTCATTTCTTTATACGTTGCTTGCTAAAAGAGACACACCTGGGCAAAACAATTAAAAGGAGGCATTTGGAATCTAAACAAACCCTACAGCTATTAAAATAATAAACATAAAGTACCAATGATATAGCAGATTAAAATAAAATGCAATGGTTTTAAAAAAAAAAAACTACCTGAAAGATAGGGATTGACAGATAAACAACCAAGGGAACTTGATAGCTGAAGATACAACATGGCTAAAAGTCAGCTAAACAACCACAGGGGAAAAAACAGCTACCTCACAACAAATTAAATGCTGCGTTAAAGATGGAGTTTGGGAAAAAGAGAGTAAAATAAATGTATGGTAGTCTAAAGTCTCAAAGTGAAGAATTTGATCTGAATGTGATGACCTCTTAGTTGAATATCAAGATGAATAATCTTGGTATTATTATAGTAGTTTTTATATTATTAATTCCACAATAAAACAGTAACAGCTAAACCAGTAATTAAATAGCTGTTAATAACATGTGGCAAAATTAGGTGCAATAATGAGTATAGGCTTTCAAGTGGTTTGCATTTAAGTGAAGTGACATAGTCTGCATCTTCCAAACTAGTGGTTCAGAATGCAATTCTCTGTAGCAATTTGTATTTCTTTGTTATGATGTAACTAATAAAAGTACCAGGAGAATAGAAAAATGCAATTATTTAATCGTATTATGAAATATCTTTATCCAAACATCATATTTTAGTGCCTCATGTCTATTTTGCAAAAATTGTACTCAATCTTATCTTTTGAAATATGAATTTGGCAAGCATTAAAAAAAATCATTTTGAAGATTTAGAATAAAACAAAATCAGTTTTCAAAATGAATATGGGCATTGATGCAGAAGATATTTAGATTGATTCTTTATAATTGTTTGCCATCACATGTTTGTGGGTCATCTTTATGCAGGTATGCAACTGGATGGTGAAGTTCTCTTATTCTGAGAATTGCATTTCTTTATTAAAAAAAATTGATCCTGATGTAATCTGTTATGGGCTATTTATCTCAGTTATACTCTATTGCAGGGGTATTAAACTTGATTTCATTGAGGGCTGCATCAGGGTTGTGTTTGGGGGGGTAGAGTGGGTGTGGCCAGCTCGCCATCACTCGTGTCGGGGGTGCCTGTGGTGGCCCAAGCGCTCTGCAAGCGAAAACGGGCTCCCAAATTCCATTTTCGGCTGCGACAGCCTCCTGCAACCTTCTGACAGTGAAAATGGAGCTTGGGAATGCTGCCCATGGCCCTCACGAGCTCCGTTTTCAGCTGCGACAGCCTCCTGCAACCCTCTGCCAGTGAAAACAGAGCTCAGGAGGGCCACACGCAGCCCTCCTGAGCTCCATTTTCACTGGCAGAGGCACTGCAGGCTGGTCCTTCACTATTTCCAGGACAGCCCTGTGGGCCAGATCTAAGCACTCCATGGGCCGGATCTGGCCCCCTGGCCTTGAGTTTGACACCCCTGCTCTATTGGAATCAGAAAAAAGCTGTGACAAAACAAGCTGAAAGCTTTAGATCTGAATATCCTGGAAAGTAGCTCCCAAACTTCATTCTTCTTCTATGCAATTCTTGCAATTCTCATTTTTGTCTCAGATATTTTTTTTATAATATTTATGTTTCACACAGAAAGATAGTTATATTAATGTGAATCAACCCCTTACTATCCAAACGGAAGACAGTAAGATACAATACTAATCCCTATCATGATTGCCTCTGTATCTCTTCAGACACTGAAGTTGAATCTGTGACTCACATACTATTAAACTTCCCTTTACAGCATACCTGCTGTCTGGAGTTCATTGCCTCCTTTCATAGTAAATCCTCAGACCAACTGAAATCAATAGATTGCTATTGTGAGATCAAATCACTGCTATTTCTAGAAAGACTGAAAAAATGTCTAGCCATCCTATTGCCATTAGAAGCTGTTGGGTAAGCCCATAATGCATTAAATGTCAACTCTGTTTTGTAGTCATTTTTATGAAACTGAACCATTATTTTTGTTTAGTTTTAATTAAGCTCTACACTTTCCCAAGCTGCTTCTCTAGTCATGGCAATCCTGACTGGAAAGTATTGGATTTGACCTATTATTTATAGATATAATTTTAAGTTTGCTATATAAATTGGTCATGCTGTCCAAATGTTTATATAGGTCATCTTTCTGATCTTTTGGTTATTTAGCAATGAGCAAACAACAAATAAATCTTGGCCATCAATTATCTCTTTATATCCTGCTGGCACTGTAGTAGAATTGTAGCCTTGTGAAATGAAGTTTTCTTTCTTTCTTCTTTTTACAGTTCAGTTCTTGCAAGCACAAATAATCATAGCTTGACATCTCCAAACTATTATATCAGCTGAGCACCGCCGACTGATGGAAAAAAAAACTTAGTAGGTCTATATAGTGCTTCAGATTCCAGATCTGAACATTTGCTTTAGAGCATCACTCTGTAGCTCATTAGAACAGCCATGTCTCTTTTTTTTTTCAGAAACATGTGGCTGCTGTCAATATTCTACTCACGTGTTAAACTTTGGAAATGGATCTAAACTCTGTTCAAGCCTATTCTTAATATCCTCTAGGCTCCAAGAAAGGCAGCTGTCAATTTTATGAACATAAAACTATATCTTACTCTAATTTTCCATATCTTTTTTTAATGGCGTTTTCTGTTTAGCCCTAGCTATTGAAAACCTAATGATTGCCGAAGCTAGTTGGCTGAGTCAGTAGACACTTTGCAATCAAATGCCAGCTGTTGTGGCCAATTCTCTTTAAAAATGCTAATAACTTTAGAAATATTATCCTTTGCTTTCTGTTCCAAAACATCTATCTTGGCAGTTTATGCTTTTGCTTTGCAAGCTGGTATCCTATTGCTGAAAATAACAAAAAGCCATAATTTAGAGGAACTGCTAAGTGAACACATCAGTTGAACAGAAGATAGACACTTCTGTCTTAAGGTATTAGTTTGCTTTTTTTAACAACGCTATTTTGCTCAGGTTTACCACCCTGAACAAAATTCTAGATTGGAAAGGAGAAAATATATCCTAAGAATTAAGGATATTTGAGCACGGACCAGTGGTGAAATCCAATTTTTTTTTTATTACCGGTTCTGTAGGCGTGGCTTGGTGGGCGTGGTGTGGCTTGGTGAGCGTGGCTTGGTTGGCGTGGCAGGGGAAGGATACTGCAAAATCTCCATTCCCACCCCACTCCAGGGGGAAGGATATGGCAAAATCTCTATTCCCACCCCACTCTGGGGCCAGCCAGAGGTGGTATTTGCTGGTTCTCAAAATTCTGCTCAAAATTTCTGCTACCGGTTCTCCGAACTACTCAAAATTTCCACTACCGGTTCTCCAGAACCTGTCAGAACCTGCTGGATTTTACCCCTGGCATGGACTAATATATTTATTGTAAGAAGCAGAACCAAACTAGCATTCAATCCATCTCATTCATCCAACAATTTAATTCTAGTTTTAATGTAGGCATTCTTTCTCAATGACATACTTCAAAGCAGTCTGTTAGTTTGCCAATGCAATTTATCTATCACCTGAAACAAAAGGGTTGTTGGTTGTTTACAGAGTGTACATGTACGGTGCAATATAAGTCAACATAATAATTAAAGCAGTAATCCAATTTCACCTCAATGAGCAACTCTGTCAAAGTGTGAAAGATATTGGAGAATTACCATACATTACTGCTATTGGCATGGTATGCAAAGAGCTTTGTAAAAAAATTAATAGAGAATAACATTTTAGAGCTAACCGACGTAAATCACCAGGTCTAAATAACATACACTAATTTTTTGGAACTCTTGTATACTATTGTTAACCTTTGATAAAATATGCCATTTATTATTAAAATGTTCCTCTCTTGTGAGAATTAGGAAAATGTTAAGTGAAACCTACAGGCACTTTTATATGAAAGAACACATTTTCTTTATGAATAGGTGAGGTTTGGATTGTATAACACTACAGTTGAAAAGAGGTGACACATGAAAGGGAGGAGAATGGGTTGTAATCTTAAAATTTAGACATTTATTATACATAAAATGAGCTGATCTATGTTTTCAAAAATCATTCTTTGAGGTTGTTTTTCGTTCCAGTTTTTAAAGCCCACTAAATCAAGTTCACTCCATGAAGATGACAAAGATCATAAAACAAATGTTCTTGGCATCATAGGACCCCAAACACAAATTTATATTTGTTGTATGTTATGAGTAAACCAGGAAGGCAAGAGTTTCTACCCTCTGTCTTTTAGCTGATGTTCATTTAAATGAAATTATTGGAAGAAGGGTTATTATTGGATGAGATGGACATTTATTGTCTCCAGAATATAAGTGAGCAACTTTCAGCCAACAATTTTCTCCAAGACCCGATTCCAGAGCAGCTTGCATTGTTAAAATGCAACACCAATTGCTGCTTTTAAGCCCCACAATTGGAGTGGTATTTGAAGGCAAAATAAAGAGCATAATATAGTCATTATTCTGTAAACCTTCAGAGGAAATCCTATCAGGCTTTAGTTTAAAGTATGATATGAGCAACCAGATGTTTCATGAATTGCCATCTTGTGTGAAATCTAGCCAACTACTGTTTATTCTACAAATCATTTTTAAGCAAGCCATGACTTAATAAAATGTGTGAACCTAATTTCATGAAGAACAGGTGGATATTTCAAGCACTGGCAAGATAAACTTCCTTGGGTATATGATCAGCTGAGAAAGGAGCAGAGAAAGTTTGCCAGGCCTTTTCTTTTCATCTGCTATTTTACCCAGTTAATGTTAAAAAGACCTAAATTACTGCTCTACCAAAACTGGCTACATTCAAATTTCCACTGAAACCCTCAACACAATAACAAAATAATCTGAAGTGGTATGGAATGAGGTGATAAATAGCAGTAACATTTTACTGAAGAAACAGATTTCCTCATACAGTAGGTCTTTATTTAGCTGTCTAGGTGATCGTTGCTCTGATGCAGTTTTTCTAGAAATGGAGATAATTCCTAGTGTGAATTTTAATTAAAGTCATGATGATTGTACCAATATAACTTTATATAGCAATTCATTTATGCTGGGCTCAAACTGACATTACAACATTTATTTACAGCATGCATTGCAAAGTATTTGGCTTTGTTACTAACATTTCTTTTGATGTGTTATAGAATGTCCTGGATGCTGATAGGGGACAGCTGGATAGCCTGTTTGGTTCATTAAAAAAAAAAAAAAAAACCACCTTAGACAACTCAAACACTAATTTGCAGACTGTTACAACTAAGGCTGAAAAAATGTTAGAAAAGAGTTGTTTTGGGGGACAAAACATTTTCCTTCTTCAGCAGGATGTATTCATTTGCCATGTAATTTCAGGGAATGTGGACTCAAGCTGGACAGAGACTAATGGTTTAATTTGAAGATTACAGCAAGGCTAAAATATAAAAATGGTTTCTTATTCACAAAGGAAAATAAAAATGTAAAACTTTCACTTTCAGTCATAGAAAAGACAGTTATTCTGTACTGAGTTTTTGAGTTGCTAAACTGATGTAGAATTTATTTAGGAATTCACAGAACAGTCATTGAGAGAAAATATCACAAATGGGGTATAGTACAAAATAAAAATATATTCTGGCTGAATTTTATATAGTTCTATCCAAATTCAGACTTAGGTTCATGACTCAAAAAATGTGGAGAAATATATGTGCAAATAAAATTACATAGACACTAAATAAATGTTTTAAAGGATGCCTTAAAATGCATATATTAGAGTAACGGTCAGATGCCCCAAATAAAGATAACGTCTAAGTCTGTATACATGACACACAAAACCTGTTTCACATCGAGAGAAAATACGTTAAAAATTGGAAATCAACCGTTGGTGTATTAAGAGTGTTAAACGAAAGAAAGCACATTGGGGAAAGCACAAGGAAAGCAATAGATAAAAATAATTGAACTTCCTTTCTGTCCATCACTGCCAGAACATGTGGCCCCAAATTTAGGCTATACCATCCTTTCCCCAACTCAATGCTTTCTTTAAATTACAGCTAATCCATTCATGGTCTCATTGTTCAAAAAGAACTGAAATGGGTAGCAACAATGGACAAAACTATCCATTTTAATTTTTCTTCATTTTTCAGATTGATATAATCTTTGTGATACACCCTGGCATTGGAAGCCTTGGTAGATACAAGTATGTAAGTACACATCAGGGGTGGGTTCTAACTTACCTCGCCGCCGGTTCGCTTCCTCCCGCGCTGTGTGGCTGTGCGCACATTGCATGCAGAGTGGCCGCGCATGTGCAGTGCCGAAAACTCGGCTTCTCCACATGCGCAGAAGCAAAACAAGCAACCCCCCCCAAAAAAGCTGAAAACAAGATGGCGGCGCATACGCAGTGCCGAAAACTCGGCTTCTGCGCATGTGCAGAAGCAAAAACCAGCAAAAAATCCCCCCCCCAATTTTTTTTTTCAAAAAAAAAATCCCCAAAAAAGATGGCGGCGTCCACGGACTGGCACCGACAGAACTGGCTCCATGATGTCACCACTGGTTTACTACCGGTTCTATAGAACCAGTGCGAACCAGGAGGAACCCACCTCTGGTTCACATACTTACATGCATTTTCCCAAAAAAGTTAGTTGATTTATAATTTCATCTCATTAATGTATGCATCTCTGTAAACAATTTCTTTCTTTCTTTCTTTCTTTCTTTCTTTCTTTCTTTCTTTCTTTCTTTCTTTCTTTCTTTCTTTCTTTCTTTTTAAAATTTCTGAAGAAATGCAGATTTTAAAAAATAATTACATATCGGTTTGCACATTGTTTTAGTCGTACAAAATTGGTGAAGTTCATATTAAAAATGTGATGCAAACAAATGTATCTCTTGACCATAACCAAATATGGATCTCCTATTGTTTTGAAGTTTTCTCTTTACTGTTATTCTACTGATCACCCTCATATGTATTCAAAGGAAATAGGTTTATTTTAGAGCTAGTTTGGTGGAAAACAAATTATCTTATGACCATCTTTTAAACTTCCATAGATCTCTTTGTATGTACGTGTCACTTGCTTGTCTAATTTGGCCTTGGCTTAAATTTATTATGTAACTCCTCCACCAACTCTATGTTAAGCCCTGTTTGCATCATTAAACATCATTATACTTTAATATGGATGGTATCTAGAGTGACACTGCCAGATTTTGGATAACTCTGTCATAACTGATTGCTATCACTTGACAGCTGTTAGCAAACACATAGAGACAAATAGCATTATTAAATATATATATATTTACATACACACTCAAGTTATAGTTAGGCATTAATTTTTAAAGCTATGTAAGACAGAGAAGAGGGAGGGAGGTCTAGAGTGCATGCAAGTTAATTTTGTAGGAATGCACTTTTCGAATTAGATGGACAACTCTAACAAATCATGTACTATTGTGTGCCAGTAACTCTATACTCCATTCAAATGAATTGTCGTCCATTATTATTTTCCTCTTACACTTAAAGTCAAATACAACAGAAATGCTTAAAACCTCTTTTCCCAATCTGGTTGCTTACCAGATATCTGTAATGCTCAGCAGCAGCTGAACTGAATGGGTAAGTTAAAAATCTGTGTATCTATACATCAGGCCCAATTATGCTAAGCCTTCTCCAAAGGTTTTTGTCTCCAAGTTTTCAATTATCTGACAAAAAGTGTGTCATAGTATAAAATGAAACTTTAATAGGATACTCTAATATAGACGGGAGACTGACTATGAAGACGGCGGCAGAGAAGGCAACATTATTCTAAATTGTTTAGTTACAAGTTTCTTATCATGAATATGAAAGATTCCTACTGCCAGCTTTCCAGGTAGACCAGGCAGGAAATAAACCAGAGGAGCTAATTCTACTTTATTGTGAAGCTACATTAACAGAACCTTGCACATCTGAAAGTACAAATCTTCTGCGGTCTCATTTTTCAGATTAAATTAGGGAGGATCCTTTCCAAGTTTCTTTTTCTTCCTGTTATGCAGCTGTGGGCTCCCCTATCCCTTCTTATCTGATCATTCCCTAAGCAGGATCCCCTCCCCAATTTTTCAAAGTTATTCCTATGTACCATAACACCTATGGAGGTCTTGAAAACCTGTATAGCAGTGATGGCGAACCTTTTTTTCCTCGGGTGCCGAAAGCGTGCGTGTGCCCATAATTCAATGCCGCCCCGCGTCCCACCCCCCTGTGCATGTGTGTGCGACCCCCTGCACTGTCCCACCCCCTGTGCATGTGTGCATGACCCCCTCTCCCCCATTTCCTGACTTCCGGTGGGCCTGGTAAGCCCGTTTTTCACCCTCCCCAGGCTCCAGAGGCTTCCCTGGAGCCTGGGGAAGATGAAAACGGCCTCTCCCACCCCCCACCCCCCGGAGGCCCTCTGGAGGCCAAAAATGCCTTCCCAGAGCCTCTGCGTGAGCCAAAAATCAGCTGGCCGGTGTGCACATGCACGCTGTAGCTGAGCTAGGGCAACAGCTCGCGTGCCGGCAGATATGGCTCCGTGTGCCACCTGTGGCACGCGTGCCATAGGTTCGCCATCACAGCTGTATAGTGTTAGAATCCACCAATGGTAATGAAAACTTCCATGTCCCATCCATCCTTCCTGCTTTCTGTCTGGATTACATTTACGGTACCTTGGGAGTCAATGCAAATGCTATTAATTATTCCCATTTCTTTTGAGGGAACCTAAATGAGATATAAGGCCTTTTGAATCAGCGGCTATTGCAATTTCCTTTTCACTTAACAACTTGTCAGCTTAGTCCAGAAAGAGCTAATGGTCTGATACTTCTGTAGGAGCTTTGATGCCCTTAAAGCCATACATAGTTATGAATAATTTGCAAATTCTTTGATCTCAGAGGCAAGTGCCAAAATTACTCCCCTGTCAAAGGATGATGATTCTTATGTTTGTCTTTTCCTCCTAAAACTTTTAAGGAAGACCATCTTGTTGTTAATATGAATAAGTTTGCAGGTGTTGTCAGCTGATGTTAATAACTCTACCCAATCTGCTTTTGCCCCCACCAAAAAGTCTTTGCTTTTCTAATCCATTCTTGTAGTGATGGGGAGAGAGGAATGGAATTGTTTTGGAATACTTTTTTTTTTTAATGGAAAGATGTCTACAGACAGCATGCTGAAGTCTTCTGTTATTTATCTCACCAACACCCTGCAGTTTTCTTGACCACCCATACTTAATAATTGAGAAAGCATCATGAAATAAATTAACTCATGTTTTCCTTTTGGATTGAGTTGAATTAGAAAAAGTCCTAAATATTGCAGGAGCGATGATTTTATAGACAGAAAACTAGCACACCCCCTTAGAATTAATTAATTAATTAATTAATTAATTAATTAATTAATTTAGTCAAGTATGTATTTGATAATATACATAAGTATAACATTATTTGAATACATAAGATAGGTACAAATAAAAGGGAACATTTGGACAGGGATGGTAGGCACGCTGGTGCGCTTATGCACGCCCCTTACTGACCTCTTAGGAATGGGGTGAGGTCAACAGTAGACAGTCCAAGAGTTAGACTGTAATAGATATAAGTGTAGAAGAGCCATGCCCCAACCCAACCCATCTCACAAGAATTTAATGGAAATACTTTGGGAGAAAAAAAAGGAAGAGGTAGTTTTATGCCAAGGTGAACTTTAAAAAAAAAAAGATTAAATCCAGGAAGTTTGACAAAGGCATCTGCAGGGGGAAAGGGGGAGAATTAAATTTGTCCCCTAAATTCCACCCACAATTTTAAGTGCATTTCATCCAATTTTCACCCAATATTGTGTTTTATTCTCAGAAAGTCATGCACTTTATCTAAAACCTGGCAAATGTCAAAGGATAACTGTATTACAGTACATGTATTTGTTCAAAAATATAAAATAAATTATATATGTTTGTTCTTCTCCATACAGTCTGAAGAAGGGAGACATGATAACTGTCTTTCAGTACTCGAGGGGCTGTCATGGAGAAAGAGGGAACTGGCTTATTTTCCAAAGCACCAGAAGGAATGGACAAGAAGTAACAGATGGAAACTTATCAAAGAGAGATCCAATCTAGAAGTAAGGGGAAATTTTCTGACAGTGAGAACAATTAATCAATGGAATAGCTTCCTTCCTGGGGTTGTGGGTGCTCTGTCCTTGGAGGTTTTCAAGAATAGTTTGGACAACCATTTGATTGGGATGGTATAAGGCTTCTGACTTGCGTATGAGGGTGGACTAGAAGACCTGTGAGGTCTGTTCCAGCCCTACATCTACGAAAGATCTCTGTTGAGTATGTAGTAAGATCAATTGACTTCAAGCTTTAGGTCACAGGAAGACTTTTCTTTTTGTTATTTAGTTGTGCTTACTAGGTAACAGAGGTGGGTTTCAGCAGGTTCTGACCAGTTCTGGAGAACCGGTAGTGAAAATTTTGAGTAGTTCGGAGAACCAGTAGCGGAAATTTTGAGTAGTTTGGAGAACCGGTAAATATCACCTCTGACTGGCCCCGCCCCCATCTATTATCTGCCTCCCGAGTCCCAGCTGATCGGGAGGAAATGGGGATTTTGCAGTAACCTTCCCCTGCCACGCCCACCAAGCCACACCCACCAAGCCACACCACGCCCACCAAGCCATGCCCACAGAACCAGTAGTGAAAAAATTTGAAACCCACCACTACTAGGTAACCTTTCTTTGCTCCACCTCACCATCTCCAGCTGCTGAACCAAGAAGTGTTGTCCAGACCAGAAATGTTGTTGTCGGTATTGGTTCTATTGCCATTCCTAAGGGTGAGTCTGGCCTTTGAGAAGTGATTAGATAGTTTCTTCTTTTCCAGGAGCCATTGGAGGAATTATCACTCTACTGGAAAATTTCTAAAAGGCCAGCTTGCAGACCCTTTGCATGGATGGTTGCTTCAACGTTGGCTTGCAATCTACAGATTGCCTTCTTTAGCAGCATGTTGCCTTCTTCCCTTCCAGAGTAGCCCATGACATAAAGCGCAGAAACCCAGAAACTGTTATAAATAAAAACAGAGCTGCATCTAATGTGCATGTTTTTTTTTTTAAAGAGAAGACAGTCACAAAAGCCAAAGAAAAGCAATTAACATTTGAGCAATGGTTCCTTATCCTTTGATAGATAGCTGGATGTCTTTATTACTCTCTTCACTGGGAAGAAGGGATAAGGGAATGAGCTGCTTAAATTTCTAAGACCTCTGTGAAAAAAGTGAACAGATGGCTCCGAGCACTTCTCTTTCTGGTCATAATGAGCCACGGTGGCGCAGTGGTTAGAGTGCAGTACTGCAGGCTTGCTGACTGCCGGCTGCCTGCAATTTGGCAGTTCAAATCTCACCAGGCTCAAGGTTGACTCAGCCTTTCCATCCTTCCGAGGTCGGTAAAATGAGGACCCAGATTGTTGGGGGCAATAGCACTTAGCACTTAGACTTATATACCGCTTCATAGTGCTTTACAGTCCTCTCTAAGCGGTTTACAGAGTTAGCATATTGCCCCCAACAATCTGGGTCCTCATTTTACCCACCTCGGAAGGATGGAAGGCTGAGTCAACCTTGAGCCGGTGAGATTTGAACCGCTGAACTGCAGCTAGCAGTCAGCTGAAGTAGAGGCTGGCTCTGTAAACCACTTAGAGAGGGCTGTAAAGCACTGTGAAGTGGTATATAAGTCTAAGTGCTATTGCTATTATAAGAAAAAAAAACCTGGGCAATTAAAAAAAATAGAGGATTGTGGTAGCTTTGGCCTATTCTCTTGTCATTGAATTCAGCAATGACATTCCTGAATGATGCTATTCTTAAAGCGATTCCATCCAAGGGTGGTAAGTTGTGATGTCCTCCCACCATCGCATTCCCTGAAAAAAGAGGCACCAGACTGACAAAGGAGGTGTAACAGTATTTGGGAATGGCCTTGAGAGACAAAGCAACCAAGGGAACTGTCAGATCAAAGCAAACTTAGCTGGAAAGCGGCAGGCCAAGATGCTCAGAAGAGACCTCCCTACTTTGGGGGGGGGCTGTAAAAGGAAAGGAGGAGAAAAGTGTGTTGTGTTGGGGAATTGCCAGCTAGGCTGAGTGGAGGGGATAAGTAAGGGCCCACCTTGGAATCATTGTGTAGCTGCAAAAGGCCTAAGTATGACCTCCCCCAAGATCCATGAAGGCTTATCTGGTTATATCCAGGAGAAGGCAAGCAGTCTGGTGAGATCCTTGTAACATAAGTAATGAGCAATAAAGCTTCAGCTTGAGGCTATTCATGAGTGGCTCTGGTTGCTTGTGCCTCACTCTTTCTGACTTGTGAGATTCTGTTGGTGTAACCCAGGGGTTCTCAAACTTTTTAAACAGAGGGCCGATTCACAGTCCCTCAGACTGTTGTGGGGCGGGGCGGACTGGCTGGGTGGACGTGGCTAGGTGGTCATGTGACTGGGTGGGCGTGGCTAGGTGGTCATGTGACTGGGTGGGCGTGGCCAATTTAACCATCTATTTTTTTTTACCTTTCTCCTTCCTAAGCTGTACTTACTCAACCCAAGGAATCTATTTACTTAATAAGACCCCCCCCAAAAGGGAAAAAGAGCGCAAACTTTCTTGCCACTTGCCTAACTTCATTACAACAGCAGCTTCAGGCTCCTTAAAATAGGCCATTAAAAAAAAGAATAAAACAAACAGGATTTCCTTCAAAATAACTCCTGAAAGAGCACTCAGAGTCAATTTTTCTTTTCTTTGACATGTTTCCTAGGGATTCAAAATTGCTATTAGTAAGATACCAATAAATACAGAGCTACAAAAAATAGGGATCACTATAGCACAGAAGTAATGACAGGCTGAGAGAAGCTGTCAATGAATGCCCCTCCCTTCTCCTCTCTATGGGCCCACGTGGTTTCTTCCCCTTTGGTTCCAGCCAAAGTCTTCTTGCTTTGCAAGCAGCAGCGGGACCTGTGAGTGCCTGCCAGCAGGGGAGGCGGCCAGGGAAGGGATAGGAGATCAGGCTCCTGTTTTTAATTATTTGGGATTACAGGGCTAAAGGTCTTTGAAGCCTGAAGGAGAATTCAAACTGATTTGCTTTTTGCCACACTTGTGCTTGTGTATCCACACACATGAAAGCTACCAAAATTCTTCAGCAACCAATTTGGTGGATGTATACTTTATATATGGCAAGAATCCAAGCAGTGGGTGAATTCTCCTTCAGGCATTATACTGTGGTTGCATTTGAATTAGCGTTAGCCAACTTCAGCTGATTTTGAAAAAGCTAGGAGACATGGAGACATGTCCCCCACCCACCCACTTTTAAAGCGCTACTTTAAAAGCAGCCCCTCCCCTACTCACCCACCCACCAGCCGTGGATCACGTGGCTATGAAAAACATCCCGAAAGGCTTTTTGGGTGTTTTTAAAGCATTTTCAAAGACTTTTAATTTAAAGCAGTACTTTGGAAGCCCAGAGCTGGCCCTCCCCTGCACCCTTCGGACTGGCCTTACCTTCGGCAGCAGCTGTGTTATCAGAAGTGCAGCTCAATCGGTGAAAGAAGTGCAGCTGGAGTGGAAGATAAGGCCGACGGTGAGGGGCGGGGCAAGGGGCGGGGCTTAATCCCACCACTCCGTGGGCCGGATACTTTGCATTGGCGGGCTGTATCCGGCCCGCGGGCCGTAGTTTGAGGATCCCTGGTGTAACCTTACAATAAAATAGAAATAGCTCCTTTGGACATGTCTCCTGTCTGGTCTACCTAATAAGGCTGACATCAACCTTGCAAGTCTCAAAGTACTTCAGGCTAAAAATGGGAGACCAGAAATTTGAGTCCCCTCTTAGATATGAAATCAACCTAGTAGTTTGGGCCAGTTGGGCAAACTACTTCAGAAAAATCTTGTCATGAAAACTGCAGTCACCAGGAGTCAGTACATGCCTCCCCATACACACACACACACACACACACACACACACACACACACACACACACACACACCCCAACATATATATATATTAGAGCTTAGCTGACTTATTCAATTGTGTTGGGTTAGAACAGCCATCATATTACATTCTATCCTCTCCTAAAATATTTCTTCTCATTCAAGTAGAGGGAAAAACTGAATTCATATTTATCCAGGCCATTAGAATTGAGTTATAAAGAAGTAATCTTGTATAAAGTCATCTTTCAGAATTATTATGTCTGGCAATTGTCAAAAGCTGTTTTAGCTTAATTGAAAGTTAGCAATAGGAAACACCATGAAGTACAGCTAGAAAGATATCCTTCTTTCTATTGTATTTCACCCTTATTTGCCATCAGAAGGCTCTCTATTTTAAGAAACACAATTCAGTTCTTTTTAAAGTACATTTAGTGCTGTTTTCTTTAAACAGAAGGAGACTGAGTTAAAGAATTTACCATAATAATAAAACTGAGGGTCATAGTATTCCATTTAACTTGAAAATAGTAAGAAATGAATGTAATAAGAGTAAAAAATATTAATGCTGCAGCAGTTAAAATTATTGCATTTTAAGCGCAAGAAATTCATATGTGAATCTACACAAATAATTTGTAACACACTAAACCTAGTTTCAAAAACAGACTAAAATTAATCACATAATTTGCTATACCCAAAGAAATAATGCATAATAATGGTCCAATTCATGCACCAAGACTAGTTTCCCACAAGAGGTTTGCATTGTTCCACTTCGTTTTATTTCTTTAAAAGGGAATGGTTCTGTCATAATTCAAAGTGGAGCTTGGCTTGAGGACATCTTCATTTTAGGTATTGTGCAAATTCAACCACTTTGTCAAAACCATTCCTTAATTATTACAACGATTTCCAAACCTGATCTGGATTTAGGCATAGCTACAGTAGATTTGCACAAAGACTAAGCTGAAATATGACCAATTAATTTGTTCCTGACTGGATTGTGACAGCCTAAGCAATTGGGATGATTAATAAACCATGTTCAATTAACCATTTGCTTGCTTGCTGTTAGCCCAGTTGCACTTCAACCAGTACTATATAAGAACTCAACTCTTTATGGTTCTGTAAAAGAAGGGATGCCAGAACCTGGAGGTGGAGTCAAAAAGGGTATCAGCCTAGAATCCCTACATAGCCACAAGTGAACTAAGTCCAACTCCCTTCTGAGTGCCATTGACCAGAGATGGGTTCCTCCCGGTTCGGACCGGTTCGCCTGGTGATGTCACGATGATGTCACGTATCCGGTTCGGTCGGTGCTGGTCTGTGGACGCCGCCATCTCTTTTTTTTTTAAATTTTTTTGGATTTTTTTTAATTTTTTGACGGGTTTTTTTCTTCTGCGCATGCGCAGAAGCCGAGTTTCCGGCACTATGCATGCGTCACCATCTTGTTTTCGGCTTTTTTTGGGGGGGGATTTTTTTTTATTTTTTTGCACTGCGCATGCACGCATGCGTGAAGCGCACACACGCCCACGAGGTGCAGCCATGCAGCACAGGAGGAAGTGAACCAGCAGCGAGGTAAGTTAGAACCCATAGGCTTTTAGCAATAAATCAGTTTAATTGAACCTTCACGGGTGGACCTGGTCTTTGGTACCCGACAGGTTCATCATCCAACTAGGTGAGCCATTTAGTTTTTGTGCTTGAATGACAGGTAAGCCTGATGCTGTATTGCACGGCAGGCTGTATTCATGCAGGATCTTCAGATAGGATGGTAGGTTTGGGAGGTGTAAGTATTCTTATAGTGCATGTTGATTTATTTTTATTTATTTTTTTTTGTTTCTTCAAGTCATTGTTGATTCCTGGCAAGTGCCTGAACTACACCCTGCAGAGTTCTTGGTAAGGTTTTCAGAAGGAGGTTGTAAAGCAGGACTGTAATTCATGGTTTCCAATAGACCAAACTGGCTTTCTATACATGGTCATTATTTTTAGGAACTTTTCTGACATAATGTGCTACAGATTGTATTGCTTGGACACTTTTCTTTCTAATGTTTAGTTAAACATACCTCTCTGCTGTAGAACAGTCCTTAATTCTGTATAACTTGTTAGATAGGTAGTGGCCTTTTGTGTACGTGCAAGCTTTATATTAATGTAAAAATGTTCTGATTGGACTACTGTACTTAAATGTACTTCCGAGTTTATGTCTCAGCCTATTTACTTTGCTTGCTAGGCCTTCAAAGGATGGGAATTTTCTAGGCAAATTCTCAACATGTAATGGACTATGCCGTATCTTACTGCAGCTCATCCATATGCTCCTGGATCACTCTTTAACTTGATATAACTCTGTGTCTTCAGAGATCTCCTATTGAATATGAATAAATTTTATTGATTAGCCCATTGGGCCATATCAAAACACAGAACTCCACAAACAGATCATTACAAATCATGTATTATTCTAATGAAATTAGAATAATACATGATTTAAATAAAATTACAATCTAAAATAAGATCAAAATAAAATATAATCATTTAAGATAAAAATTAAGTACAATTAAAATTTATATTATGTCACCCCTACATCTACTCAAATCAGTCTTAAAACTACTATTAAAATTACATTTATTTAAATAAAATCAAATGATCTTCCCTACAATCTACCACGTTCTGCTGCACCAACTTTGTCCTTTTTTCCATCAATTTTACCGCGAATTTAGCAATCCATTTCACCAGCCGCAAATTAGAACCTAACAGACAATATTGCAAAAAGTGCTCTTTTGATGTAGGGATGTTGATATAAAAGATCCTGCCCAACTGGCAATCCCTCAAATCTGAATATAAGGGACAATCAAACATTACATGGAACATTGTTTCAACTTCCCCCGTCCCACACAAACAGACTCTTTCTTTTACAGGGATACCCTTATATCTACCCCACAGCATATTTTTTTGGAGTTGGTCTAATCTCAATTTGGTAAAAAATCTCCTTATATCGGGAAATAGAGGCACAGTTAAATATTTTTCTATTTTAAAATTTTGTTTATTAGCTGATAGCCAGGGGCAGGGTAATCTCCCTTCCTCCATCTCGATTATTCTTAACCAATAATAAACGGTCTTCAACAAGGCCCTAGTGTCAATCGAATGGACTCCCGTTTCTGCCCTTACTACACATGCTGGGGTTCCAGGGGACACTGCCAAAATTCTCCTCAGAAACTTATTTTGAGGAGTTTCCAGCCCAGGCAGCTTATCCGACCCCCATATTTCTGCCCCATAGGTAATTACTGGTTCAATTTTCACCTGGAAGACTTTTAGCACTGGGATCAATGAAGATGGAGTTCTCTCTAAAATAAATTTGTTTAATTGCGCCATCCGAGCCATGGCCTTCCGAGCTCCGGCCTTTACCTGCTTATTCCATTTGCCATTTGACTGGAATACTAGCCCTAAATAAGTAAATGACTGAACTTGTTCTTTTCTTCTTTCATTTAATACCCATCTCCTCATATTTTGTTGCCTACTAAATATTATTACCTTTCATTTCTCTGCATTAATTGTTAAGCGATTTTTTTTGCAATATGCCGCCAACCTCCCAAGTGACCTTCGTAGCCTCACCTGTGAGGCCGACAACACAATTATATCATCAGCATATAATAAGCAATTTACCTGTCTTGTTCCTATACTAGGCCCATGGAGTGACTTATCTTCCAAACATTTTGGAAGGTCATTTAAATATAAATTGAAGAGTGTTGGGACTAAGATACAACCTTGTCTGACGCCCTTCTTTATTGGGATTGCATTTGTTACCGATCCTGACCTATTCACACGAACTCTTACCTGGGTTTCTGTGTATAACAATCTAATCAAATATAACAATTTCTTTTCAATTCCCATGGCTTCTAATTTATCCCATAAAATTTGTCTATCAATTGAGTCAAAGGCTGCCTTCAAATCTATGAATGCCACATACAGTGTTTTTTCCCAAAACTTAAACTTTGTTATTAGATGGTCCACAACACAAAGCTGTGTCTTCAGAGATCTCCTATTTCATTATTAGTGATATTTCTGCTACATATTACTGCTTAGAGAAGATACTGCTGGAGTTGGCTTGTGGCTTATATTGGCTGTTGTTCAGGGGTGGGTTCTAACTTACCTCGCCGCCAGTTTGCTTCCTCCCACGCCGTGTGGCTGCACGCACATTGCACGCCGTGTGCGCGCATGCGCAGTGATAAAAATTTTCAAAAAAATCCCCCCCCCAAAAAAGGCCGAAAACAAGATGGCGACGCATGCGCAGTGTCAGGGACTTTCTATGGTGGTCAGGATCCTTTCCACAAATCCAATGTATTCTGAAGTGTTGATGGTAGACCTTAAAAGTATCTTGTTTTCATAACTGATTCTATTTTTCTCCCTAAAGCCAATGGAAACAGTTGAGATTAATCTACTACAGTAGATCTATTCTCATGAAATAGCAATAGCACTTAAATTGATATACTGCTTCACTGTGCTTTACAGCCCTCTCTAAGCAGTTTACAGAGTCAGCATATTTTCCCCAACAATTTGGGTCCTCGTTTTATCCACCTCGGAAGGATGGAAGGTTGAGTCAACCTTGAGACTGGTGAGATTCGAACTGCCAAATTGCAGGCAGCCAGCAGTCAGCAGAAGTAGCCTGCAGTACTGCATTCTAACCACTGTGCCACCTCGGCTCAGTTTTAAATTTTGCTATCTATATCAACAACATCCAATTTCCTTGTAATTACTTGTGTGTAGTTTTTCCAAATCGCACCAAGTGTTTTTCTTGTTGCCATTCATTATGTTACAATTATGTAAATTATAGTCAGGTGAGACATTCTACTTTGGAGAAGGTTTTTTTTTTTTAAACAAAGTTTACTTTGATAAAGATTGATTGAATTTGGTATGGATTTTGAAAAAAAAATACTTAAGATAAATAGTGATGAATAGATACTTGAATACCTGCAAAATACATGCATATTTTGGAATGATTTCTCTAAGACCCGAAGTTGCTTTTCAAAAGGCAACTGGACTTTATTGCTGTTTTTTTCCCCCCTTTGAAAATGTTTCCTTCTCTTCTGATTGAAGAAGCTTCTTGGATGAGAAGCAAAACATTTTTAAAAGAAATGTTTTGAAAAGCACCTTTGGGACAACCATAGCTTGGATGATTGAGAATCTCCATAAGACAGATTTGTTCATGGGTGTTTTTTAAAGATATAGTTAAAATCTCTCTGTCTCTCTGTGTGTAAATGTCTTCATATGTTGTCAGAATTTAACGGTTGCTTCACAAGGATGTCTGTATTTCACTCAAGGAAATTTTCTGAAATGTAAAGAAGTAACAACAACAACAACAACAACAACAACAACAACAACAACAACAACAAACCCAAAATCTAACGTGAGTAGGAAGTAGAGGTTGGTCCTTTCTTTGTTAATTCTTTTTCTCTTCCTTCCTTTTGCACACTGCACACCAGAACAACTAGACACAAGAACAGTTTTTTCCCGAACGCCATCACTCTGCTAAACAAATAATTCCCTCAACACTGTCAAACTATTTACTAAGTCTACACTACTATTAATCTTCTCATCGTTCCCATCACCCATCTCCTCCCACAAATGACTGTATGACTGTAACTTTGTTGCTTGTATCCTTACGATTTATATTGACTGTTTCCTAATATGATTTGATTGCTTATTTGTACCCTATGAGTATCATTAAGTACTTTATGATTCTTGACTTGACGAACGTATCTTGTCTTTTTATGTTCACTGAGAGCATATGCACCAAAGACAAATTCCTTGCTTCCATTCCATTCCATTCCATTCCATTCCATTCCATTCCATTCCATTCCATTCCATTGCATTGCATTGCATTGCATTGCATTGCATTGCATTGCATTGCATTGCATTGCATTGCATTGCATTGCATTGCATTGCATTGCATTGCATTGCATTGCATTGCATTGCATTGCATTCTATTCTTTTTACCTGCTGAGATCTATTATTGTTCAAAGTCATCCATTGCTTTGGATTTAAAGGACTATGTTCCCTTGTACCCTATTTAAGAGTTCCTTTGACATTGTCTTAGGAAGAAATGTTTCAACTGACAATGTAAACATCCAGTTTAAATCTTTCATATAAATTTCTTCACTGTTGTTTGAAAAGAATAAGTCATTAAAAAAAAAACCCTTTCAGCTTTGCAGTATTAAGGTAAAACATAAAGAGAGGAGAAAAGGGGAAAAAAAGTCAAGTAAAATTTCTTGGATGAGGGCTTTTCATGCTTGGTGCACCTAAGATGAATCCAAGTGTCATCTGAATTGATTGCATGTGTATGTTTTCAAGGTTATTGTGTGAAATATACAAGGAATTTTAATAGAAGCAGAAATCATTGCAGTAAAACTAAGGACAAATTTTCAGATAAGTTTTAAACCAAAACTGAGGACTTTTCCCCTTTTCATAAACTGTAACTGAGGTCAGTTCATCTATGCAATATTCCTAATCCTGAGGTGATTTTAGGCAAAGAATGATTCTTAAGAGCTGTGGTGGTGCAGTGGTTAGAATGTAGCATTGCAGGTTAATTCTGCTGACTGCCAGAAGTTTGATTCTCATCGGCTCAGGGTTGACTCAGCCTTCCATCCTTCCGAGGTGGGTAAAATGAGGATCTAGATTGTTGGGGGCAATATCCTGACTCTGTAAACTGCTTAGAAACGGCTGTAAAACAGTATATAAGTCTAAGTCAGTGGTGGGTTGCTGCCGGTTCGGACTGGTTCTTTAGTACCGGTAGCGAAAATTTACCACCGCTCGCAGAACTGGCAGCAATGACCGCCGGTCCATGCTCCCAAACCGGTCCTCCAGTTGCCGCGGCTTGGTCTTTTGCATGACGTGATGGGAGCACGCGCGCTCGCTTTGCTCGCACATGTGCAAAACACACACTTCCGTCGCAATGTGAACCAGTAGGGAAGGTAAGTGGAACCCACCCCTGGTCTAAGTGCTATTGCTATTGTTTTGGTGAATATCCATATTTTGTTGTATCATAGTATCTTAAACAGGGTAAGTGGCCAAATATGATAATACAGCATATGGTTTATATTCAGCCTTCTAGTTGAATGTCACTTTTCCAAATCCAGTTTTACCTGTTAGAGATGGCCAACCCTTCAAGGCAGACCAAAATTGAACACCAAAGTTATAAATATTAGAACTACTTTTATTATAGGTTTACAGTAAGAGAACCTTGCAAATCTGAATATTCCTTTACCTTCTCTCCATTTATCCTAGGGAGGGTCAGGTCCGACATATTCTCTAATTACACTCCTGCTTTGGACTTGTCTTTTTTTATCTAACTGTGTCTTGACTGTTGCTCTTCCTCCTCTTCCTCAAGGTTATTCTCAAAATCCATTACAAGAAACATTAGGAAGAAAGGAGGCAAGAGCCTTAGCAGTAACATAAAGCAACTAGTTATGGTCTTCCCCGCTATGCTGAGTTCTATCTTATATTGTCTTTAATGAATATAAATATATGTTATCAGGGAGTGCAAAAGAAGCCTAGCCCTGCTGTATATTCTCTTATGTCCCCTTTAACTAATAGGGAAAGTCTGTTTTCCTTGTTAGTAAGAATTATTTAAAAAAAAAAACAACCTTCATGGCCCATGCATTTCTACAATGCAGGTGAAGAACAAATTTGGTCAGTAGAAAAGTGAAGAGTCAGAATATCCTATTAGAAAATATATCAGAGTATGGGCTATCCCAGCACACAATTCCAGTGTGATTGTATGAGAGCAAATAAATGACAAACCAATGGCATTCCTAATGCCAGGGTTACACTACCAACACAATTTTTAGTGACTTTTCTTCCCTAGGAATCATCCCTATCTGTATCTTGCTTGTTTGAAGCTAGGTATCGGCACTCCTACCTCTAGCCTCCCCAGAATTCCTTTCTAATTTTTCTTTTGAAAGTTGTTGTTTGATTTATTTAGGCATTTCTTGCTTTCGTCCAATATTATCTCAAAACAAATTGCAGAATTCTCCACGCTACTTATAACACGCTCCAAACTTTCCTAATACAGGTAGTCCTCGACTTACAACAGTTCATTTAGTGACTGTTCAAAGTTACCACGGCACTGAGAAAAGTGACTTATGGCCATTTTTCACAGTTACAACCTTTGTAGCATCCCCATGATCATGTGATCAAAATTCAGATGCTTGGCAACTGGTTCATACTGATGGCCATTGTTGTGGCCCAAGGTCATGTGATCCCCTTTTGCAATCTTTTGACAAGCAAAGTCAATGAGGAAGCCAGATTCACTTAACAACCGGGTTACTAAGTTATCAATTGCAGTGAATCACTTAACAACTGTGGCAAGAAAGGTCGTAAAATGTATTTTATAATTATAATCATGATTTATCACTTGTTGCTTGTATGTACACTGAGAGCTTATGGACCGGAGACAAATCCCTTGTGTGTCCAATCACACTTGGCCAATAAAGAATTCTAATCTAATCTAAATAAAAAATTAGAATATACTTGATTTGCCTCAAAATGAAAGATTTCATACTAGCCTTTACTGAACACAAAAACCTAGTTTTCTGGTTTCTCAAATTTTATAATTTTCAAAACCTTCCATAAGAATAAAAGAAACTTCCATTTTAAAAAAATGTACATGGGGAAAAACAAAAGATCTGTATCAATACACTAAAATGGAGATTGCTACTCTCACTCACCTATTAGACAATTTTTTAAAAACTATCTCATTATTCTTTAACTCTATTACAGTTATTTGTTGATCACTAAGGATTATTTTGGGGACGTGGTGGCTCAGGGGCTAAGACGCTGAGCTTGTTGATCAGAAGATTGGCAGTTCAGCGGTTCTAATCCCTAGCGCCGCGTAATGGAGTGAGCTCCTATTACTTGTCCCAGCTTCTGCCAACCTAGCAGTTCGAAAGCACGTAAAAAATGCAAGTAGAAAAATAGGGACCACTTTGGTGGGAAGGTAACAGCGTTCCGTGCACCTTCGGCATTTAGTCATGCTGGCCACATGACCACGGAGACGTCTTCGGACAGCGCTGGCTCTTCGGCTTTGAAACGGAGATGAGCACCGCCTCCTAGAGTCGGGAACAACTAGCACGCATGTGCGGGGGAACCTTTACCTTTAAGGATTATTTAATATGCTGGATTCAAATATTTATAGAAATTGCATTAAGTCCCAAAACTGGGGCTATTGTAATTATTTATGGATTGCTTTATTTCGTACATTAGTCCACAGCACAACCTATTTTGAACTGTGGCTTTTTTTTCCCGGAGTGCTCAAATGACCAATCTCAGTCCTAATTTCTTCAGACCATGGCAACATTTTAAAGAAATGTCAGAGAGTCATTGCAGTGTAATGTGTAAACCTAACATTGCAGGGTTGGATTAGAAGCAGGGCAAATCTACCTTCAATTGTGAACACGCATAAGATGACTTCAGACCAGCCGCTATCTGTCAGACTAATTTACTGTATGTTACAAGGTGTTGGGTGACTGGGGGGAATGGAGCAATATACATTTTCCCTTGAGCTCTGAAACGTTGGCTAAAGAAAAATGTAGCTTGAAATGTCTTGGGCTCAATTAAACTTACTTAGGGAAGACATGCTAGCCGTATTCAGATACGTGAAGGGAAGCTACAGAGAAGAGGTAAAGAACTATTTTTCCTGGTTGCAGAAACTGGGTCTAGACATACCGTGTTTCCCCCAAAATAAGACCCTGTCTTATACTTTTTTGAACCCTGAAATAAGCTCTTGGCCTTATTGCCATGCACTCAAAAGCCCGATTGGGCTTATTATCAGGGGATGTCTTATTTTGGGGAAAACAGGGTAACTAGAAAAAATGAATAGGAAAAAAGAAAGCTTGATGTTTAGATCTAGATAAGAGTCCAACAATCTCTTTATGGAAGTTGTGAGTCTTTATTTCTGGAGCATTTTTCTAAAAGACTTGTTTAATTGGTTTTCCTGAATATCGCAGAACATTAGATTAGCATATTCTTGTGGTTCCTTCCTATTCTACAGCTTTATGATTCTATGAAAAGCTCACTCCCTCTTTCTATTACATGAGAAACTGTAGAGTTTCTCCTTAGTCCTATGCTATTCTGGTTATGTCCATGATAGAAGGGCATAAACCACTCTTCTTCTTCACCTTTTGTAAACAGAGAATTTGAGTGAATATTCCATGAAATGGCATACAGTGGCTTGGGGAGCACATTAAGCAAAAGAGACCAACATTGTAACATTTCATTATGTTTGTGTATTTCCAAATGTGAGTTTAAGACTTAAATATTGTGACTAGTGAGAGTGGACTTGTTTTTATTTTGCATACTCTTAATTTGGGATATATTTCACAACCTAGTGCTTTCCTAGGCATGATGGAGAAATTGAATTGTCTTCTTAATCTACAGGTATGTGAATGTGTCCACAATTTTTATTTGATGAAAGCAAGAGCTTAATATTTTGTTTTGGCTGTAAGCCACCACAAATCCTGAGCAAATAGACTTGTTCAACAATGTCAATAAAAATAACAGCAATCTAGAGCAGAAACACCTCATCATTAATAAAATTCGAGCAGGAAATTAATGATCCAATCTACTGTCATTTGCAGAATTATTCAAAAAAGAGTTGGATGCTTTTGGTTGCAGATAATGGAAAGCCAAACACTGATCTGATAATGTCTTCATTTGAAATTGCCAATGAATAGACAGTTTAAATCTGACCAATAACAACATTGCTTCAGAAAGCAATGGACCAGCAAGCAGTAAGTTTAAAAAAAGTAATAACTTGAGCACTTCAATGCACATATTCCATATACAGTAGCAGCCACCAACTTCCCCCCCACCCTTTCCTGTAAAGGTGTAAAACTCATTGTTCAAAATGATTGGGAAAAACTTTATTTTCTTTCAAGCAGAAGATGGCTGGGAAGGAATAGATAGGCTTTATCAGGGCCTGAACTAAGCTCTTGCAGAAGGTAGTTGAAATTAGCTCAACTATTTATAAAATGAAGTAAACATCAAACATGGAGGAAAAAAAGGGTACTTGGAATTTCAATTCAGTTTAGATTTGCCCATAGCAGATAGTTGGTCTCATTAAGTGTAGAAAAGACACAACTGTTATATGCTCAAGATGGATACCAGTGGTGGGTTGCTGCCAGTTCGGACCGGTTCTCCCGTACCAGTGGTGGAAATTTGCCCCCGCTCGCCGAACCGGCAGCGATGGCTACCTGGCCACGCCCCTGAACCGGTTCTCCGGTCACCAGTCTGCAAAAGCGGCTTGCAAAGAACCCTCTGCGCATGCGTAGAGGCTTCTGCGCATGCACAGAGTGTCATTTGTGCGATGTTACTTCCAACGTGATGCGAACCAGTAGGGAAGGTAAGTAGAAGCCACCCCTGATGGATACATCTGCAATTGCCTCTTTGGAGTCCTTGGTGCTCTCTGAGCTTGGTTGTTTGCAAATGATTCATTACCTGATGAGGTAACATCACCAGAACTTTACAGGTCAACCCTGAGCTCTTCTAATTCAGTCTTTACTCTCTTTACATTTCTGTTTTGCAGATTTCCAAAAATATTTATGAAATACGCATTAAGCTTAGCCCATGATTGTTTGTCCACTTTTCCCAGTGCAAAAAAAAAATGAAAACCTCCTTGGCAGAGTCAGATTGCAAAGATCAGTTTGAGGGACATTCTTGGCTACATTGAGAAACTTACCTAATCTTTTAGTTGTGCTGCTTGATAGAATTGTGCATTTCAATGATATCTCTCAACACTTAAGTGTAATTTTTTAATATTATTTTGTAAAATTTATTGGCCGCCCATCTTACCACATGAAGCAGGGCACAGGCTAATAGAATTTTGTCAAGAGAATACGATGGTCATAGCAAACACTCTTTTCCAACAACCCAAGAGACAACTCTATACATGGACATCACCAGACGGTCAACACAGAAATCAGATTGACTATGTGCTTTGCAGCCAAAGATGGAGAAGCTCTATACAGTCAGTAAAAACAAGACCAGGAGCTGACTGTGGCTCAGATCATGAGCTGCTCGTTGCAAAATTTAGGCTTAAATTGAAGAAAGTAGGGAAAAGCACTAGGCCACTCAGGTATGAACTAAATCATATCCCTGATGAATATACAGTAGGGGTGACAAATAGATTTAAGGAATTAGATCTGATAGACAGAGTACCTGAGGACCTATG
This sequence comes from Thermophis baileyi, assembly GCA_003457575.1. NCBI lineage: Eukaryota > Metazoa > Chordata > Lepidosauria > Squamata > Dipsadidae > Thermophis > Thermophis baileyi. The sequence continues at coordinate 4,443,978 of QLTV01004403.1, forward strand.
GACGGAGGTTCTCAACATTGTACAAGAGGTAGCAACTAAAACAATCCCAACGAAAAAGAAATGCAAGAAAGCAAAATGGCTGTCTGAGGAAGCTTTACAAATAGCTGAGGAAAGAAGGGAAGTGAAAGGTAAGGGAGAAAGATACACCCAATTGAATGCAGAATTCCAGAGAATAGCTAGAAGAGATAAGAATGCTTTCTTAAACAAACAGTGCAAAGAAATAGAAGAAAACAATAGAATAGGGAGGACCAGAGATCTCTTCAAGAAAATTGGAGATATGAAGGGAACGTTTCATGCAAAGATGGGCATGATAAAGGACCAAAATGGTAGGGATCTAACAGAGGCAGAAGAGATTAAGAAGAGGTGGCAAAATTACACAGAACTATATAAGAACGAGCTTAACGTCCCTGATAACCACAATGGGGTGGTCACTGACCTCGAGTCAGACATCCTAGAATGTGAAGTCAAATGAGCCTTAGGAAATCTGAGCAACAACAAAACTAGTGGAGGTGACAGTATTCCAGCTGAACTATTCAAAATCTTAAAATATAGCAATAGCAATAGCAGTTAGACTTAGTGCTTTACAGCCCTCTCTAAGCGGTTTACAGAGTTAGCATATTGCCCCCAACAATCTGGGTCCTCATTTTACCCACCTCAGAAGGATGGAAGGCTGAGTCAACCTTGAGCCGGTGAGATTTGAACTGCCGAACTGCAGCTAGCAGTCAGCTGAAGTAGCCTGCAGTGCTGCACTCTAACCACTGCGCCACCTCGGCTCTTAGATGATGCAGTAAAGTGCTACACTCAATTTGCCAGCAAATTTGGAAAACTCAACAGTGGCCACAGGATTGGAAAAGGTCAGTTTACATTCCAATTCCAAAGAAAGGCAATGCCAAAGAATGTTCAAACTAGATACAACTCTAATGGCAGAAAGTGAAGAGGAACTAAAGAGCCTCTTGATGTGGGTGAAGAAGGAGAGTGCAAAAGTTGGCTTGAAACTCAACATTAAGAAAACTAAGATCATGGACTCCAGCCCTGTCAATTCCTAGCAAATAGATGGAGAAGAAATGGAGGTAGTGGCGGATTTTGTTTTCCTGGGCTCCAAGATTGCCGCAGATGGGGACTGCAGCCAAGAAATTAAAAGACGCTTGCTCCTG
>QLTV01004403.1:4477754-4503101 GCA_003457575.1 Thermophis baileyi
AGGCATTCTGTAAGTTGGGTTAGCTTGGAGGCAGACACCAGTATGTCATCAAAATATGGTACCATATTTACTCCATATGCCCTGGAGTAATCGTTCCATCAAGCTTTGGAATATTCCAGGGGCCACACTGACACTGAACTGTAATCTATGGCATTTGAACGCTCCCCTATGCATGACAATGGTTTGGGCCTCAGCTGTAGTTTCGTCTACAGGGATTTGCTGGTATGCTTGCATTAAGTCCAATTTGGCAAAAAATTTACCTTCCCCCAGGGAGTGCAGTAAGTGCTGGACTACAAGTACTGGATAAGCACTATTCTGAAGTGTGCATTTGTAGTCAACACAGATTCTGATAGACCCATCTGGTTTTACAGGGGTGGCAATTGGAGTTTCCCACTTTGCATGGTCTACTGCTTCAAGGATACCCTGAGCTAATAGTTTATCTAAGGCCTCATCCGCCTTAGCCTTAAGGGCAAATGGCACTCACCTGGGTTTCAATCGGATGGGTGCTACCTGGGGATCAAGATTAAAGGAAAGGGGTTTGCCTGTGTACTTACCCAGGCCGTCATCGAAGACTGTTGCGAATTCCTGGATAAGCTGGGACATGTCTGGTTCGTTGATGTTGTGGATGCCAGAGATAGATAAGCTGAGAGGGTCAAACCAATTGAGCCCTAAAAGACTTGGTCGGGGCTCCTCCACTATTACGAGGGGAAGCCGCCCTGTGAACTTCTCAAACTGAATCTGGAATTTACTGGTACCAAGGATAGGAATGTGCCTTCCTTGGTAATCCCTGAGCCTAATATTACATGGTTTAATTACCTTTTTAGAGATTTTAGGAACCAATCGCTTGATGGTACTCCAGGACATCAGGGACATGGATGACCCTGTGTCTACCTCCATTTGACATGGGGATCCCTCTAAATTAACCTTAACAGATTCTTTGTTGTCATTGTTGCTTGTAGGTAGCTTAAGGCGCTGCACCTCGTCTTCTTCTTCTCTTGGGTCTCCTTCTATGTCTACTGTTTCAGAATGGATTGCCTCATTTTTGGCAGCAGACCCTGAGATATTTGTTTGCTGTATTTCTGTAGCTGATCTGTTGGACAGCTCAGCTGCCCTGGCTTCATCTATTGCTAATTGTAGTGGCAGCTCCATTTTGGTCAGCAGGTGGCGCTGTAACCGAAGATCTCTAATGCCACAGACAAGCCTGTCACGTAAGGCATTGTCTAAATTTTCAAATTCACAGTGTAGAGCTGCGGCTCTTAGTGAGGAGAGGAATTGGTTAATCGTTTCTTCCTCTTTTTGCTTCCTATTATAAAAGGCATGGTGCCTAGCTATCATAGAGGGCATAGGGGAGTAATGGTTACCTAATTTTTCTTTTATAACCTCCCAAGCCACAGTATGTACTTTCTGAGGGGCCAGTAAATTCCTAGCTCTTTCAAATACCTCATTCCCACATAAACTGAGAAAGTATGCCTTCTTTCGATCATTAGAGATCGCAGTATATTCATTTGCTAATAAGAAGCATTCAAACTTCTCTAGGTAAGTGTCCCAGGATTCAGTTGCGGGGTTGAACGCGGCAAAAACTGGAAGGGCAGCCATTCTCCTCAGTCTCTGGCACCTGGTTGTATCGTAATGTGGTAGAGTGACTTATCGTCGCTTTACTATAGCTCTTTGAAGTGACAGCTCTCTCAGTGACTTGCTCCGTGATCAGCTCTTGTCTCGCGCCTCAGTTCGGGGACTGATCCCACCTTCGTCGCCAGTTGAAGCGTCCCAGCATGGGGCTTACAAACTGAGGAGAGACATTATTCAAGGCTAACAGGTTTATTCAGCTAACAGTGACTGCTAATGAGGCGGCTGCCTGGCTAACACAGCAGCAGCTCACCCGGCACTTTGACAAGTCTTTTATAGTCGGCGCTGGCTGCGTCTCGACCAATCAGGGCGCTCCTGGCTCCCGTGTCAGGTGCGGACCTGGTTGAAGGCAGGACGCAGCACTCATTTTGTTGTTCAGTTCTTAAATTGTGCCTGATTCTTCACAACCCCATGCACCACAGCACGCCAGGCCTGCCTGTCCTCCATTGGCTCCTGGAGTCTGCCCAAGCCCATGGTCGATGACACTATTTAATCATCTCATCCTCCTCCATCTCCTTCTCCTTTGGCCTTTCATCTTTCCCAACATCAGGGTCTTTTCCAATGAGCCCTCTCTTGTCATTTGAAGAGCATCTGGAAGCTCCAGTTAGTGCAAAATGCAGTGGCCCACATGGTTTTGTGCAGACCCCGGGGTGTGCATATGTATCACCTCTCCTGTGGGAGCTGCATTGGCTGCCGATTTGCTTCCGGGTGCAATTCAAGCTGCTGGTTGTCACCTTTAAAGCTCTTCATGGCTTGGGACCAGGTGATGTGAGGGACTGTCTCTTTCCGGTCACATTTACCCGACTCATCAGAGTGGGGAGGCAGGGAATGTTACGGGTCCCATCCCTGAGGGAGATACACCTGGTGGGACCCAGAAGAAGGGCCTTCTCCATGGTGGCTCCCTCTTTCTGAAACATCATTCCCCCCAGACATTAGACTGGCCCCGACTCTAACACTCTTCCAGAAGGTGCTAAAGGCCTGGTTCTTCCAGCAGGCCTGGGGAACCCGGAACAGTATGGAGCTTTATATGGCTTGTGTGATGTGTTGTTACCGGGGCAGGGGGTGGGGGGTTATTTTATTATATTATTTTATTAATTTATTATATGAGTCTCTCTTTTATTAGTTTTATTCTTTTTATATGGGGTTTTATATTCTGTAAGCCACCTTGAGTCACCATGTGTGAATAGGCAGCTGTGAAGTTTCCGAAAGATGCCCTAATTAATTCATGAGTCACGAGCCAAACTCCAAAAGAAATATAGCGATTTATTAGGAGCGACATTTAGGCAATACTCCGATGCAGTCAGAACTGAGCTCACGCAGGTTACGTGCCCTCATGACCCTGTTTCCCCCCTTCTCACCGGACATGCCATAAATCACATGCTCCAATGAACCACGTTGGCGGGCTGAGAACCCCACACCCCTCCTTCTGACTCCGGTAACCTAGGACACAATCAGTAAAAGAAACATCTGTGGAATGTAGTTTCAGTCAGTATATTCAGCCACTCCGTCAGCTCTCCCCCCTCCTTCTTTTGGCAACTTGAAAGCTTTGCAAGTTGACAGCGGCAATATAAACGCCATACATACATACATACATACATACATACATACATACATACATACATACATACATGCATTTATTTGGTGGCCAAAGTATTTGAGCTTCAGCTTAAGTATCTGTCCTTCAAAGGACAGTCAGGATTGATTTCCTTTAGGATTGACTAATTGGATCTTCTTGCAGTCCAAGGGACTCTCAAGATTCTTCTCCAGTACCATAATTCAAAAGCATCAATTCTTCGGCACTCAACCTTCCTTATGGTCCAACTCTCACAGCCATACATTACTACTGGAGATCCCCTTTAAAGCCATATCAAAAGAAAGACATGCTCACATTTTGTGGATGTGAGGAATTTCAGTCAAAAGGGCAAATGTTTTAGCTATAACTCATAGGGATATGTCAAACTCAAGACTCGGGGGCTGGATACGGCCTGCAGGGTGCTTAGATCTGACCCACAGGGCCACCCTGGAAACAGCAAAGGACTGGCCCGTGGTGCAGTGGTGGGATTCAAATTTTTCTACTACCGGTTCTGTGAGCGTGGCTTGGTGGGCGTGGTGTGGCTTGGTGGGCGTGGTTTGGTGGGCGTGGCAGGGGAAGGATACTGCAAAATCTCCATTTCCTCCCGATCAGCTAGGACTTGGGAGGCAGAGAATAGATGGGGGTGGGGCCAGTCAGAGGTGGTATTTACCGGTTCTCCAAACTACTCAAAATTTCTGCTACCAGTTCTCCAGAACTATTCAAAATTTCCGCTACCGGTTCTCTAGAACTGATCAGAACCTGCTGAATACCATCTCTGCCGTGGTGCCTCTGCCAGTAAAAATAAAGCTTGGGAGGGCTGCCCACAGACCTCCTGAGCTCTGTTTTCGTTGGCAGAGGGTTGCAGGAGGCCATCGCAGCCGGAAATGGAGCTCAGGAGCCCGTTTTCACTGGCAGAGTGCTTGGGCCACCACAGGTGCCCCCCGAAATGAATGATGTCAAGCTGGCCATGCCCATCCTGGGCCCCTGAGGTCAAACACAACCCTGATGTGGCCCTCAAAGAAATCGAGTTTGACACCCCTGGGATAGAGCAACAATGCAGATGTGTTACAGTTCAACAAATACTCATCAATGGAATGTGGCATGGCCATAAAGATGGTGGGAGGAGTCATTTGTAACTATTGCCACATTAGGAGTTTATGCCATTGCCAAAAGCTTTCTTACTTTGACAGAATGATTTTTAAGCTAAGAGTTCATTAAGTCTTTGAATGGCAGCGTAGCATAGCAAGTAAGTTCAGAAGATTTCCAAATGCATTAGCTCTAGCAATTTAATACCTTCAACAAATTTAGTTGCCACTCATGAGCCAATCTGTCCTTGATAACAGAACAATGAAAATTAAATAGATTCTTTCTTTTGATGGACAATAATTTAGAAGAGACAAAAGCTTTCATTTGGATTTTGAATGTTTTAGAAATGTCTTTCATTAACCAGAGTTAACTCATATCAGGTTGGAATACCTATTGCCAAAATGGGTAGTAGAAAGTTGCTCACGTTTGTGAAGAATTTCCTGTTAGAACATGTTTTTTTTTTAATCCATCCTTTGTAGCATGTTTATTTCACCTGGCTTGCACTTTCACTTTTCTCATAACTCGTAGTATTGTTGTGTCATAAAGTGCATATTTGGAAAGACCACAAAGATTATCTCATTCAACCCTCTTCATTCTTCAGGAAAATGAGTTGAAATATCCATGAGAACAGGGGTGGGTTCCTCCTGGTTCAGACCGGTTCTCCCAAACTGGTAGTGGCCCGCTGGTGATGTCACGATGATGTCACCGAACCGTATCAGTCGGTGCCGGTCCGTGGGGGCCGCCATCTTTTTTTTTGAAGTTTTTTTGAATTTTTTTTGATTTTTTTTTTGAATTTTTTTTAAATTTATTTTTTCCTTCTGAGCATGCGCAGAAGCCGACTTCCGGCACTGTGCATGCGGTCACCATCTTTTTATCGGCTTTGTTTTTTTCCCCCAGATTTTTTGTTACTGCACATGTGCGCACGCGCGTGAAGTGCACGCGTGCCCACAAGGCGTGCCCAGCGGCGCGGGAGGGAGCGAACCGGCAGCGAGGTAAGTTGGAACCCACCCTTGCATGAGAGGTATTTTCTTAAAACATTTCCAGAGAGGGACAACCCCAAATCTCCATAAGTAAACTGTTCCACTGTTGGACACAATGAAATTTTTGCTTATATTTAATGGAAATCTATTTGCTATGTTCTGAGTTACCCCAAAAGAATTCTGAAGATATTTAAGCGGCAAACCTGTTTGTCTACAGATAGTCTTCGACTTATGGCCATTTGTTTAGCAACCAGTCAAAGTTATGACAGTGCTGAAAAAAAGTGATTTATGACTGGTCCTCACATTTACAACGCTTACTGCTTCTCGTGGTTATGTGATTGCCATTTATTACCTTCCCGGCCAGCTAGCAATAAGCAAAGGAAATGAGGAAGCCTGCAGGGAAAATCACAAGTTGTGGTCATATGATCTCTCTTTTAATCACCACAACGATTCACTTAAGAACCAGGGCACAAAGGGTCATAAAATCGGGTGCAGTTGTGTGACATTTCACTTAATGACCTCACCATTTAATAATTAATTTTCTGGTCCCTGCTGTGGTCATAGGTTGAGGTTCTACCTGTACAAAGAAAATGATTCTGTTCATACAGGAGATTTGACTGTTTATATGTCATCAAATTGGTGTCCTAGTTATCATATACCTACAATTTCTCCACAAAGATCTATATCCATTCTATTGAGTTTTACAAATGGTGTACCCATCACAGTTGTAAATCAAGTCCATTCACTTTGCTGCTGGTTCTTTTCTTTCACCTTGAAAGCTAGGATTGTACTCTACAGTTTGTCATCAAAAAACAGTATTAACCCAATAAAACTACAATAAACCAGGCTAAACCAATATCACAATCAGAATGCTATAGGGCAGCGAACCTATGGCACACGTGCCACAGGTGGCACGTGGAGCCATATCAGAGGGCACACGAGGCGTTGCCCTATGTCAGCTCCAGCACGCATGCGCACGCTGGCCAGCTGATTTTCGGCCTTGGGGAAGGCCATTTTGCCCTCTGGAGGCTTCAGGGAAGCTTCCTGAAGCCCCGGAGGGCGAAAAACAGCCCAACGGGCAAACCGGAAGTCCGTTTTTCCGAACTTCCGGTTTGCCCGTTTGCCTGTTTTTCACCGTCCCAGGCTTCAGTGAGGCCTTTGTGCATGCGTGGGGGGCGGGGGGGTTGTGCGCATGCACAGGGGGCAGTGCAGGGGTTTGTGCGCATGCATGGGGGGAGGGAATGGGTGTGGGCACATGCGCGCGCGCTAGCACGCGCACAACCCCCCTTTTGACACGCGAACCAAAAAAGGTTCGCCATCACTGCTATAGGCCTTCCTGCCTGAGCAGGGGGTTGGACTAGAAGACCTCCAATGTCCCTTCCAACTCTGTTATTCTGTTCTTTTTATGTGCACTATGCAGAAAACCAGCATCTGGCAGAAAAAACCCAGCTTTGTCTTCGTGCTTAATCTTTCAAAGATTTTCTTAGAAGCAACTATTTAACTCTCTAATCCTTCTGGTTACGATCTTTGCATTATTTTCTGTTGTTTCCAATTTCATATAATGGACACATTTATATGGAAAGCACAATTAATAGAGTCACTAGCTAGAAATCGATAGCTTCTAGCTTCTAAATCTTCAGATTTGAGGAACAAATTTTAATCAAATTTATCACAAAATATTTTATTAAGTATTTACTAAGTGTGCTTCCCAATAGGGCATAATTATTTCAGGGAAGACTGTAGGACATTCAATTAACTTTTTGTAGTGCTGAATGAATCATTATTAATTCTCTGCTAACCATTCATTTTTACTGACATTTGCTTACTTATTGTTATCCGTTTTGTCTTACAACTGATGACTTCATCCGGTAACAGGATGTAGACTGATGTCCATGTGTGGGACATATTTTAGTTAACTTTGTTGGTTGAGCAGCTGTAGTCAAATCCTGAATTATCAAATTAATAGATGGTATGAAATACAATAGCAGAACTGCAATGATAGTTATGAGATTAGACACAACAGCAGGTGTTCCATAAATAAACAGGACTTATTGAACCCTAGCCCAATGAAATATGTAGCATCCAATTCTCATGAGAAATCTTGCAGAAAATTTATTTTGCAAAGCCTGCCAAAGGAAACACTGAATGGCAGAGACAATCCATGATAGCAAGATTGGGTGTGCACATATATTTGCTGTATATTTGTATATAAGTGCACATATAGCAATTCTGCCTTGAAGACTTACCTAGGTATGGTTGAAAATTTTGATAGGTTTTGAACTTCTTTTATATTTACAGAAGAAGGCAGAGATTGGGGGGAGAGGGTGGTTAGATTATTAAAATACACAACAAAACAATATAACCGGGGGAAAAAATTCAGCTATGATGTGGAGAAAGAGATTCATCCATCCAGCTAGCAAACTTTGAATCGTCTTGTGTTCAGTTATGCTTCTCTTCATCTAGAGATAGATGTAGCTGTTAAATTCTCCTGTTTGGACTGAATAATATTTAGTTTGGTTTATTTTTGAGAAATAGCAACCTTTTATATTTTTTAAGCAAAACAAAAAAACTATAGATTTTCTCTATTATATTTGTTAGTCATGTTAAGCCAAAGATGACCTTTTTTTTTAATTTTTCTAACATACGCCTTCTAAACTGGGAGGACCATGAACAATATATTTTACATTACAATAATTTAGGGTTGTATAACAAGGCCTTCCAAATTGATTTCATGAATCCTTCTCATATTTCCATAGCTAATTTGCATCTAAACTGATTTATTTTCTGTAGAGAATTTAGGGATGGGAAGAACCTCCAAATGTTCTGGCTTTTACAGAACTACTTGATTTCTATTGATCAAAGTGAAATGTTGATATGGCAATTTTATTAATCAGTTTTTTAATGGTTTCCAAGGAAGTTGATCCCAGCAACCAGAGATATTCAACTAAAACAGTGTAAATGGATATTATAGAACTCATTCAGCAATGCAAAATCCATCAGGCTAAGTCATTTCCGTATTCCTTTCCAGTTCATTAGAAGCAGCATTTTTAATTGGAGTTATAATATTTATTTGCTCATTCTCACCTGTTTTGATATGCTACATTTCTTCGGTAATTTCTCTAGTGATTTTTGTTCAGTTCATTCAATTCCTTCTCATTATCTCTAACTGAATTGTGCTCTATCATCTAGCTGTACATCAATTTCTGATTTTTTTTAATCTCTCTGAAAATTTTGAGTTGGATCAGGTTGAAATATATGTCAAGATCTGTGAGTTTCATGGGTGTGAGATAGGAATTTTTCCATCATATCTTCCCAATTTGCTTTTCAACTTCTACAATTTTCAAGCATCCGTGTTAAGGTAATACTTGAATGAAAAATGTATGCATAAAGTTGCACAGACCTGAATGGAAGTATTAATTTTATCATTTTATCTGTGCATATATACAAAATTAAAACCATTGTAGATGCCTATAATGTTGTGTTGCCACAAGGTTTGTTTGGGATTGTGTGATGTATGAACACAGTCATCATATTAGTAAACCATAGTTTGCGCAGAATGCTTTACATAAAATATGTTGTCTTCAGTGTATGATGGGTACACAAAACTTACCATGGCATATGACTTAGCATGGCATATCACCTACTGATGTATTTCATTTATTTTTTATTTATTAATTTTTTATGCCACCAATCTCCCCCTACAAGGTGACTTGATGCCTTACAATTTATAAAACAACTAGAAAATAATTTAAATATTTAAATATTTAAACTACACAGATTAAAATTTTGTTTAAAAACTGTACTAAAACTGCAACTAAGTGAGTTAAGAGATGGACAGGACTGGGATAAGGTCTTCTTATACCTTCAGATTTAGATCCAACTTATGTAGTTTTCAAACATATCTATGTCTATGGAGATTCTAAGACATCCAGGTCATGGTTGTCCCAACGGTGCTTTTTCAAAAGGCAAGATCTGATTGAAGAAACTTTTTGGATGAAAAGCGAAACGTCTTCAAGGAAAACAGAGAAAGTGCAAGTTGCCTTTTGAAAAAGCATCTTTGGCACATTCAAACATTATGTCGAGAGAGAAATTAACCCCCAAATGGCATTCTAACCTTCCCTCTAGTTTGACAGTAGAGGTAGTCCTCAATTTACGATCACTACGGATCCCAAACTTTCTGTTGATAAATGAGAATTGAGAAGTGAGATAATTGAATCTCCGTTATAAATATATCTGTCAGTTGCCAAGCATCTAAATTTTGATCACATGACCCCAAGGATGTTGCAATGGTTGTAAGTGTGAAAAACAGTCATAAGTCACTTTTTTCATTGCCGTTGTAACTTTGAACAATCACAAAATGAACTAAATTTAAGTCAAGGACTATCTATAAACACAGCCATCATAGCGCTTGAAGTTCAAGCATGCATTTGAAAGAGTTGGATTATACTCACCCCCTCCCACACACACACACAAGCACACTAGTGTAAATTTATGTTTCCTTGTTTGAATATATGCTACCAGCATGAAAGAGCAATGATTCAATATGTGGTGCCATATATCACTTGAAGACTGCCGTGTTTGTAAGCTGGAAAGCACAGCCAGCCCCGACATGATGGGGGTTTGGTTGTAAATCTCTGTTTAATAACAGTCGCCGAATAGAACAAGCATTGGTTTATATATTTTCATTGCACCACTTTCCCCTCCTTGCATGAATCATGGCTAAGTAAAGGCTGTGGTGCACAAGATTGAAACCCAAGCTCTAAATTTCTTCCTGGCAATATTAATTCAAATCGACAAGTCATTATGACCTCGGCTAATGCATAATACGAGGAAGAAAAAGTTGCCTTTTGTCATAGACCTGATCCTGTTTTGCTACTGACTCAAGGAGGAATTACAGAGCATTCTCACTTTCCAGTGGTATCTATGGAAAAAAAGATTCCTCCTCCGCCTCCTCCTCCTCCTCCTCCTCCTCCTCCTCCTCCTCCTCCTCCTCCTCCTTCCTCCTCCTCCTCATTGTTGTTGTTGTTGTTGTTGTTGTTGCCAGCATCCTTTTTCTTCAACTCTGGCATCTCCTGGTACAGTGATATCAATAAACTGTACTCTTCAGCCCTCAAATTATTATTATTATTAATTAATTATAATTATAATTATAATTATAATTAAAATTATTATTATTATTATTATTTAGTGTATGATGAGAACATGGCAAAGAGAAGTAAACATATATGCACAACTCACGTAATTATATACAAAACTTCTACAGCAGCGCTGTCAAACTCAAGGCCCGTGGGCCGAATCTGGCCTGTGGGGTGCTTAGATCTGGCCCGCGGTGCCTCTGCCAGCGAAAATGGAGCTCAGGGGAGGGGGGCTTTCACTGGCAGAGGGCTAGCAAAACAAACTCAAAACAAAACAAAAGGAGACATGTTTCTCCTTTTGCATTTGAGCATGCAAGAAGGACAGGAAAGGAGAAAGGGAAAGAGGAAAGACAAAAAGAAGGGAAGATGGGAAGAGAGCAAGGAAGGAAACTTAAGGAAAGAGGGGAAGGAAGAAGAAAGGAGAATGAAGAAGAAAGGAAAAGGAAAAGGAAAAGAAGGAAAAAGAAAAGGAAAAGTAAAAGGAAAAAGGAAGGAAGGAAGGAAGGAAGGAAGGAAGGAAGGAAGGAAGGAAGGAAGGAAGGAAGGAAGGAAGGAAGGAAGGAAGGAAGGAGATTATAATGAGAGTGAGGGAGGGTCTGAGGGAAGTCCTGCCTTAGCACTTGGCCACCACAGGTGCCCCCAACACAAGTAACGTCGAGCTATCACACCCACCCCAGCCACGCTCATCCTGACCACACCCATCCCAGACCCCCCGAGGTCAAACACAACCCTGATGCAGCCCTCAATGAAATCGAGTTTGACATCCCTATTCTACAGGGATACAACAGTGGCCTCGTAACTGGATGTCCAGTTTAGCTATCCAGGTGATCCTTAGATCTCTGGCTTTGCTTTATGCAGTACTTCTAAGGAACCAGAGAACACATGTTGTGAACAGTCTTGTACAATGTGTTTAATAGTTTGCATATCAGCACCACAGTCGCAACAAGGGGAATCTTCCCAGCCTCATTGATACAAGGCGGAGGCACTTCTTCCAGTGTAACACCTAATTCTGTTCAGTTTCATCCAGATATAGAGAGGCAGGTTAAAACCAGGTAGCTTGGTAGATGGATCACTAATTGTCATAATTTTTCCCATTGTATACCTGAGAAAAACGTTGGGCTGAGACAGAACAACTTACCCAATCAAAGTGAGCATCTGTGTGAGGGGTTAGGGGTTGAACCTGAATCTCCGAAGCACTAGTCCAACAACTTGGCTACAGATAGTCCTCAACTTACGACTACAATTGAGCACAACATTTCTGCTGTTAAGTGAGACATTTGTTAAGTGATGTTTGCCCCATTTTACAACCTTTCTTGCCACAGTTGTCAAGTGAATCACTGCAGTTGATAAGTTAGTAGCTTGGTTGTTAAGTGAATCTGGCTTCCCCATTGACTTTGCTTGTTAGAAGGTTGCAAAAAGTGATCACATGACCTTGGGACACAACAACGGTCATAAGTAAGAACCAGTTGCCAAGCATCTGAATTTTGATCACATGATCATGGGGATGCTACAAAGGTCGTAACTGGAAAAATGGCCATAAGTCACTTTTTTCAGTGCTATTGTAACTTTGAATGGTCACTAAGGGAACTGTTGTAAGTCAAGGACTACCTGTATTGTACCATACTACAACCTATAGTAGTCCCAACTGAAGATTAGATGCAGCTGCTGCGTACTCACCCACCAACCTTCCTCCTTTCTGGTATTGCTTTCCATATTTTTCTCTTATCTTATTTGATTTGCTAGACCTACTGGTAGAAATACCGATATCACCATTCATTTAAACACCATCATTTAAATGACCCCATAATCCCTTGTGGGGTGGAGTCTGGGCAACTGAATGGAGCTAGCAGAGTGTTTTAATGGCCGGATGCCCTTCCTGTCGCCAATGCGGAGCTTTGTTCAGCAGATATATTCTCATTGTGCTCAGAGAGAGAAATATCTGCCTCTACCTAGGATCGAACTCACAGCCGCCTAATTGTGAGGCAAGAGCTCCACCTCTAGGCCACTGCACCACTCGCCACCACCATTCATTTAGTGACCGTTCAGAGTTACACTAGCACTGAAAAAAGTGATTTACGACTGTTTTTCACACTTATGACCGTTGCAGCATCCCCACAGTCACGTGATCAAAATTCAGGCGCTTGGCAACTGGCATATATTTATGTGATCAGGTGATCATCATTTGTAATCTTCCCAGGAGGCTTCTGATAAGCAAGGTCAGTGGAGGAAGCCATTTGCTTAATGACTACATGATTCACTTAACAACTGCAATGTTTCACTTAACAACTGTGGCAAAAAGGTCATAAAAGGGAGCATAATTCACTTAACAACTGTCTTGCTTTAGCAACAGAAATGTTTGGCTCAGTTGTGATTGTAAGTTGACGACTACCTATATTCTTTCCTTTTCTCACTGCCGTGTTGGACATTATACTAATAAATATATGATGCATTACTTGAAGCAGAAGAAATTAGTAGATCCTCAAAGTATCAAGAACCTTAGATAAATTTTGTTTCCCAGAATATATAGTACAATAGTACAACAGGTATCAGCCTGGCAAACCATTTCTTTCCCCTGGTTTCTCTTTTATTTGGAGTACACATTGCCTTAAAATTACATTAACAGCCCCCAGCATCACTATCGCCTCATGTGGGTTTAAAGCAAATATTAATTTGGAACTTGATGTCAGGGCAGAATAACAAGAAACTCAGGGTGGGGAATTAACCAGAGGCAAACCCGGTTCAGACCAGTTCGCCCAAACCGGTAGCAACCCACTGGTGACGTCACAGTGATGTCACGGATCCGGTTCGGTCGGTGCCGGTCCGTGGACGGCGCCATCTTTTTTTTGGAATTTTTTTTTGGAATTTTTTTTTGGGGGGGATTTTTTTTTTCTTCTGCGTATGTGCAGAAGCTGAGTTTTCGGCACTGCGCATGCGTCGCCATCTTGTTTTTGGCTTTTTTGGGGGGGAATTTTTTTCATTTTTGGGCAGTGCGCATGCGCGTGCATGCCCACGAGGCACGGCCATGCGGCGAGGGAGGAAGCAAACTGGCAGCGAGGTAAGTTAGAACCCACCCCTGGAATTAACATCAGCTTTAACAAATCCATATCTGCCTATTATCTGGTCATCAATGCCACTGGGAGGAGAAACATCAGTTGCCTACAGCTTTAAATGTGATTTTTTTTAAAAAAAACAAAAAACACCACTGTTTTACCCAAATAGCATAAAGGTAAGTGAAAACAAAACAGATTACAGAAAGAATGTGATGCCTGGAAGGATTTAAAAGATAAACACTTTCCGTTTAGTCACTTTGATGTGTTGACTTTCAGACATTTAAATGTTGTAATAATGTGACAGTCTTGTCTGATGAATGTTGGTTCTCATGATGGGAATGTTTTCCTAGGATATGGCGGTGGTGATGTTGATGAAGAGGATGATGATTTCCTGTGTTGTTATTGTCTGGTTTATTTATAGTAGCAATGTCAGCGCAAAGTCATAATTTCTTTTTTTTCCCCCTTCCCCTGCTTTCTCAATGCAAGCCCTGCTTTCCTTTCCTTCTGTATCTTTGATGTGTAAAAATCTTCCATCTATATTATTTACATAGACAGAAGTGATGTAGTGACAAGGTCCCTTCAAAGCTTGAATGGTTTGTTAATAATATGTACTAAATGGCATCTGTTATCAATCTTGCCCCTCAGACATCCCTATAGTGATTTAAAGCTTTCCTTCTTTGAATTCTAAATCTAATTTTTAATGTACTTTTTGTCAGTTGTCTTTGCGGCTTTTAAACGAGATTCTGTCATTCTGACATGCTCCTAGCTAAATTGAAATTTAATGGTGGGAATGGAGGCATTAGATGGGAACAATATTATCCCCCTTCACATTCACACACTGTACATCTACACCGAACTGATATTATTTTTTGGGCCCATTTATATTGTCATTTGTTTTGAAATAATGGCTTCTGGCTTCATTTTAACTTATACCTTTTTATTTTTACAACTACAGGAAGTGACTCAGGGGCTGTAATTCTGGGGAAATCACTTCTCTTTCACCACAAAATAAATCAAGCCAAATATGATATTACTTTGGAATGTAAATCTTCTCTATTTACAGTGTCACTAGAATGACCAGGCGACACCAATTTATCCCCTGGAACTCCCACCACAAAGGCTGTGATTGAGACAACATTAATCTGTTTTTGTAGAATAGAATAGAATAGAATTTTTTATTGGCCAAGTGTGATTGGACACACAAGAAATTTGTCTTGGTGCATATGCTCTCAGTGTACATAAAAGAAAAGATAAGTTCGTCAAGAATCATAAGGTACAACACTTAATGATAGTCTGGGTACAAATAAGCAATCAAATCATAGTAGGAACCAGTCAATATAAATCGTAAGGATACAAGCAACAAAGATACAGTCATACAGTCATTTGTGGGAGGAGATGGGTGTTGGGAAAGATTATAAGAGTAATATCTATACCATCATTTTGAGGGTAGAAGTTGAAACAATTTATGTCCAGGATGCGAGGGGTCAGTGAATATTTTCACAGCCCTCTTTTTCACTCGTGCAGTATACAGGTCCTCAATGGAAGGCAGGTTGGTAGCAATTGTTTTTTTCTGCAGTTCTAATTATCCTCTGAAGTCTGTGTCTGTCTTGTTGGGTTGCAGAACCAAACCAGACAGTTATAGAGGTGCAGATGACAGACAATAATTCCTCTGCAGAACTGTATCAGCAGCTCCTTGGGCAGTTTGAGCTTTCTGAGTTGGCGCAGAAAGAACATTCTTTGTTGTGCTTTTTTGATGAAGTTTTTGATGTTAGGTGTCCATTTTAGATCTTGCGATATGGTAGAACCTAGAAATTTGAAGGTCTCTACTGTTGATACTGTGTTGTTTAGTATTGTAAGAGGTGGAAGTATGGGAGGGTTTCTCCTAAAGTCTACCACCATTTCTACGATTTTGAGTGTGTTCAGTTCCAGATTGTTCTGGTTGCACCACAAGGTTAGTTGTTCAACCTCCCGTCTGTATGTGGATTCATCATTGTTTCAAATGAGACTGATCACTGTTGTGTCATCTGCGAACGTCAATAGTTTAACAGATGGATCGTTAGAGATGCAGTCATTGGTATATAGAGAGAAGAGAAGTGGAGAGAGCACACAGCCTGGGGGGCGGGGCTGTGCTAATTGTACGGTTATCTGATGTGATTCTGCTTAGCTTCACCTGCTGCTTCCTGTTTGTTAGGAAGCTTATGATCCACTTACAAGTGTGTTCAGGTACCGCTAGCTGGTTTAGCTTAGTTAGAAGAGTGTCTGGAATGATGGTATTGAATGCTGAACTAAAGTCTACAAAGAGGACCCTTGCGTAGGTCTTTGGAGATTCAAGATGTTGTAGGATGTAGTGCAGAGCCATATTAACAGCATCATCTGTTGATCTGTTTGCTCGGTATGCAAATTGCAGGGGATCTAACAGTGGATCCGTGATGGTTTTCAAGTGGGACAGCACTAGCCTTTCAAAGGTTTTCATAACTACAGATGTTAGAGCAACTGGTCTGTAGTTGTTCAGTTCCTTGATGGTGGGCTTCTTCAGCACTGGGATGATAGTAAAGCGTTTGAAGCAAGACGGAACATAGCACATCTCTAGCGATTTATTGAAGATTCGGGTGAAGATGGGGGCCAATTGGTCAGTACAGACTTTTAAGCAAGAATGGGTTATCTGCGGATCCGTGATGGTTTTCAAGTGGGACAGCACGAGCCTTTCAAAGATTTTCATAACTACAGATGTTAGAGCAACTGGTCTGTAGTCGTTCATTTCCTTGATGGTGGGCTTCTTCGGCATTGGGATGATAGTTGAGCATTTGAAGCAAGAAGGAACATGGCATATCTCTAGTGATTTGTTGAAGATTTGGGTGAAGATGGGGGCAAATTGGTCAGCACAGACGTTTAAGCAAGAAGGAGTGATCTTGTCTGGGCCTGGTGCTTTTCCTGGCTTCTGTCTGTGAAATAGATCTTGCACTTCCTTTTCTGTGATCACCAGAGGTTGTGAACCCAGTGGGATGGGGTCAGTTGTAGGAGGCTTGGCTGTTGTTGGTGTGTCTGAGATGGGGGTTGTGGAGATAGGTGGCTGTAGTTTCCTTTCAAACCTGCAGTATAACATGTTCAGGTCATCTGCCAATTGTTGATTTCCTTCAGCCTGGGAAGGTGGTTTGCCGTAAACAGTGATATTTTTAAGAGTTTTCCACATGTTTGCTGGTTCATTTGTTGAGAACTGATTCTTTAGCTTTTCAGTACTGTCAATCATCTGATATTTCCATCTTTGACAGCCATAGTTTTGGGGCAGATGTGGTTATCTTGGCTCACTTTAATTTTAATTGGTTAATTCCTGCAATAACATGATGGGTGTATTTCTTCCTTAGGAAAAGATATGGGATAGATATGCCATTGGCTATTGAATAGCAACTTATTTCTCTCAAAATATTCACCTGCCCATCTACTGGACATTATGTAGGACAAGGGGTAGAACATAGAGATTGCTATGCCACTAAGGCATTTTATCTTCATAGCAAATGCTGGGTTCTCTTAAGTTTGGTACTTTGGAAAGACTGATTCAGAGAATTATCATGAATTAGAAATTGTAAACTCACTCAACTTTCTTTCACTCGTGTCTTATTCTTGGAAACTGCCTAGATAAGCCCCCTGCAGTTTTCTTGGCAAGGTTGTTCAAATGTGGTTTGCCAGTGATACCTTTTTTGGGCTGAGAGAAAGTGACTGGCCCAAGATCACCAGTTGGTTTTGTGCAAGGCTAGAACTCACAGGGTCCCAGTTTCTAGCTTGATGTCTTAACCACTATACCTAACTGGGTCTCATCCACTCACTACTAGATGTCTAATAACTTAGCTCTTGTCCAGGAGGTGGTCCAAATAGTATTAGCTCAAGTTCATTCTCATAGTAAACTTCTTTTTAAACAAAATTCCATGATTGGCTTAAGCAAGCTTCGTTGGTTGGATAATAGCATCAGACAGAATCTACTGGTATTAATAGTTTTTTGCTGTAAAAGTTTGCAAATAATAAGCAGTTATTTTGGAAGATCCCATACAAAATCCACCTGTATTTGAGAGAAGTTGACTGTAAAATAAGAAAAACAGGTGAAAATGAGGTGGGTTTAAAATAAGCGTACAGGAGGGAAAGTTGCTGTAAAGTAATCTGCTTGATATTCTGTGACTGTGGCTACATTACTGGATTCTCTTTTTTTCTGCCTCCTCACTGACTGTTGTGGTCCGCCAGTGGCCTGCGGAGCTGGCAGCAGAGTCGGACAGCGAGGAGGCTGGGGAGGAACATGGGCCAGGCCTGGAGTCTGGAGAAGGCTCTGTGTCAGAGGCAGAGATGGGGCCCGGGCCAGGGGTGGATTCCACTTACAGTACCATCCCTACCGGTTCACATCACAACGGAAGTACGCGTTTTGCACGGGCGTGCTCGCTTTGTCACGCCAAAGACCCAGAAATGACCCTCTGCAGAAGCCTTTGCACATGTGCAGAGGGTTTTTTTGCAAGCCACGGCAACCGGAGGACTGGTTCAGGAGCATGGACCGCCAGTCATTGCTGGCGGTTCTGCGAGCAGCGGTAAATTTCCGCTACCGGTACTAAAGAAACGGTCCGAACCGGCAGCAACCAACCACTGGCCCGGGCCATCTGGGAGGTCTGTGCTGACTCCGGAGCCTCCAGAGGCTGACATCAGCGAGGCAGAGGAACAGGGGGAGCCTGTTCTCAACGCACGCATGCGCAGAGCTGCCAGAAGGCAAGAACAGTTAAGGAAGAAAAGGACTACTCAGGAGTAAGGCTTGGAGATGATTGGCCCGTCCCATAGGACATAAAAGTGGAGCAAATGGATGTGAGCTTTGCAGGAAGCAACTTGGTTCAATTCTGGTCGGTGTAACTGAGCAGCTCCGTTCTGACTCAGTATTCTGTTTAACCTTGCAAAGCTACTTGCCAATTAGGTCTTAGGCAGTGTGTCAAGAGAGATAAAGGTTGGTGCTTATCAGCCTTCTTCCGAAAGACTGTGGCAGACTTCTGTCGGACTAATTGAAACTGTTTGGGATTTATTATGGCTGTGAATGAAAATAATTCACAGCCGTTGAAATAAAAAGAGGTTTTTTGGGACTATGTTTGTGATTTATGATTTATCAGGAAGCCTAGGTCAGAACACTGACTTCCTAGCACAGGGGTGTCAAACTCGATTTCACTGAGGGCCACATCAGGGTTGTGTTTGACCTAGGGGGGCTGGGGTAGGCGTGGCCAGGGTGGGCATGGCCACGGTGGGCATGGCCACGGTGGGCATGGCCACGGTGGGCATGGCCAGTTCGATGTCACTCGTGTCAGGGGCGCCTGTGGTGGAGCTCCATTTTCGGCTGTGACTGCTTCCTGCAACTCTCTGCCAGTGAAAACGGAGCTCGGGAGGGCCACCGCAGGCCTTTGCTGTTTTCAGGGCAACTTCATGGGCCATATCTAAGTACCCCATGGGCTGGATCCGGCCCCCAGGTCTTGAGTTTGACACCCCTGTCCTAGCATATTCAGGAGAGAAGCAAAAGGAGAAATTTTCTAACTGAGAGCAATCAACCAATGGAATAGCTTGCCTTCAGAAGTTGTGGGTGCTCCAACAGTGGAGGTTTTCAAAAAGAGACTGGACAACCATTTGTCTGAAATAGTATAGGATCTCTGCTTGAGCAGGGGGTTTGACTAGAAGACCTCCGAGGTCCCTTCCAACTCTATTATTCTATGTTCTATGTTTATACTTGCTTGTCTATGTCTGGATTATAATTATGTCTTTACACTTTGTCATAACTCAGAGTGGTTTTATTGCCATTTCAAAACCAGCCATTTCATCAGATCCGGCAACAACATTATTTTTTCAAGCGTCGTCAGTCCACGACTGTAGAAATGGCCTATAGATGCCAATTTATGCCACATCATTCCCATCTTACTTTAATATTTTTTTCCTTCCTATTTGGTGTAGAGTGTTGAATTCATTTTTATGTAATATGATGTCTATGGAACTGAGAAGGATCCATAATCATTTGAAAAATTTAAAGAAAGAAAGAACGGTCACAACCCATTGCTTCCTTCAGTATGTGTATGATGAAGAGGTAAAGAACATTCAAAGGAGCTAGGGAGAATACAGAATGGGAAATCATTTGCCTTATAAAAAGGCATTTTATTATTGGCTGAGCCAAGTGAGAAGCTTTTTTTATGAGCGGTGTTATGAGAGATACACAGCATGCTCTCAGCATTACAAATATTCCCACCATGTCTAGAAAATGAAAAAAGCTCCCTCTTGTTCTTTTCTATGTCTATTTTGTTTCTTTCCCACCACATTTTTCTTCATGCTTTCAGAACTCATGAGATAAAGGAGCAGCTATGAAGACATAGCTCTTTGGTGTATTGTTAGAATGGCTGTGCCCCAAGGTATCCACATTAAACTAAGGTCAGTGGGACAAAAAGAGATGATGGATGGAGTCACACAAGCCCAACAGCCCAGCTTGCCGCATGTGACAGAATGTGACAAATTGCTCTTGCACAATTGCCAAAGTGGAGACAAACAAATAGCTTATTCCCTTCACTGACGGGGAATGGGTGGATCCTGGTTAACTTGATAAAGCTTTTTTATTTCAGGATTAAAAAAAAATATAAGACAGGGTCTTATTTTCGGGGAAACACGGGGTATATTGTATATTTATGCAAAATTACATGATAGTCAAGAATCCAGGAGCTGCAATTAAATCAGTTTTCAGATGCTAGTGATGTATCAAATGCCCAAGACAGAGAATTCCTATGAGGTTGTGGCAGGCTCAGTTGGAGAATTAAATAAGCTTAAATGCATAGATCTCAACAACCTTAAATCAGTGTTTGTTTAAAGAACCACGTTGCCTTTTATAGGTGGTAATGAAGAGGTGCAAATTTGGAATATTTGCTGTGGAAACTAAGATGATGGTGATTCATGAAGAGCAGTAATGAAATACTGAAAAAAAAGATTAGGGTCAGCACCACATTAATTATTCTTTTCCACTACCTTTTCTATTTCCACAGTTTCCTCAGCCTTCCTGCCAAAAATTTCACAGATATTCCTCAATATAGAATAATATTTTGCTGCCTATTTTGGGTATAGAATCCAATTTCAATGAACTTTTTCATTATAAAAGTTATGGGCACTTTTAAAAATAAAATCAGGGTGTAAAGGAGTATAATTTAGAATACCTCTAGATGAGATATTTACAGATTAACAGAGTTGGAAGGGACCTTGTAGGTCATCTAGTCCAACCCCCTGCCCAAGCAGGAGACCCTACTACACCATTTCTGACAAATGGCAGTCCAATCTCTTCTTGAAAGTCTCCAGTGATGAAGCTCCCACAACTTCCGAAGGCAAGCTGTTCCATTGGTTGATTGTTCTCACTGTCAGAAAATTTCTCCTTATTTCTAGGTTGAATCTCTCCTTGATCAGTTTCCATCCATTATTCCTTGTCTGGCCTTCAGGTGCTTTGGAGAATAGCTTGACCCCTTCCTCTCTGTGGCAGCCCCTCAAATATTGGAACACTGCTATCATGTCTCCCCTGGTCCTTCTCTTCACTAGCCATGCCCAGTTCCTGTAACCATTCTTCATATGTTTTAGTCTCCAGTATAAACAAACAAACAAAATAATTTAACCCCTGCCCTTATTATTGTGGCAGTTGTCATATTTTATTCCCCTATTAGCTTTCTAATTTTTGTACTAAATTCACGACATTCTTATGAAATATGGATATTTTCCTAACGTCACCGCTACTGATGAGGAGGGCTGAGAAATAATGACTGGTCCAAGGTCACCCCCTGAGTTTCCATGGCTGGTGGAATTAACATATTGAGTTCTTCATATACTAATCTAACATTTTCTCCAGTAAATAATGTGATCATACAGCTACCAACGTAGAAACAGACTGTCCTTGGAGTAACTAAGAGCAAAATGGGTTATTATATGACTTAAAATAGATGGGGAATCCTTGCTTAGCCCTACTGTTTAATCACATTTTTCTGTCTGGGAATCAAGGGGCTTTTTGATTTTGATATTAATCATCATTAAACAGAGGTAGTTCTATTTTTGTCCATCTGCCCGTTCAGAGACGCTTATTATAAGTTGAAAGAATCTGCTTGGTTTTCTTTCAGAAATCCATCCCACTGGGAGGATGTGTAGGAGGAAAGTATATTTCAGCAGTTTTATCTCTAAACTACTCTAATTGCTACAGTATACAATATGCAACACCTTAATTTATCATGCTTTTGCCTGCTGAGTTACTGTGCTGGTGATACCTACTCATTAGCATTTATGAACTTCATATTCCACTAGTTGTAGAAGCAGTAAATAAAGGATTTCAATCTGTCTCCTAATTTTTGCTAATGAAAATAAAGAATAACAAAACCAACTACTTTCAATTTTTCACAGGTATCTCACAAGGATTGCATGTTTTGAAATGTGATATCACATGATGCTGATGGATCTTGAATAATGTCCCCATGCAGGATCTATCAGAACCATCTCAGAAATATTGTGACTATCCTGTATCTGACTATCCTATACATACATTCAGGCCCAAAATGCTGTAATTGTTCAACACCTGCTCTACTAAATAATTTATACTAAGTCAAAGAGAGGACAAATACATTAGCTTTCCCCTTCCTTAGATCAATCAAATTTGTCTATAACTATACACATGCATTTGTGAGTGAGAAGATGAATGTCTATGAACTAGTGTCCAGAACCTGAAGCACAATACATAATTTAGGATTGGAAGGTAAAACAGAATAAAGAGTTTAGAACATTTCAAACATGGGGAGCAAAGCAATTGAAGGTCACAGAAATATGCAAAGGCCAGGAAGATAACATAATAGTGATTAATTATAAAAGTAGGGTAAGCTCAGATTCTGAGTGCTTTACCAGCTAGATCGATGCGACATGCTACAGTTTCATTTCACATCACATGATTAGCTGCAGAGCAATCCAAAGTTGATCAGTTAAGTCCTCTTAATTTGTGACAATTTCCTATTGTTAATTACATATCTTGTCGTCCAATTATATAACTTTTCCAAAGGTCATTTTCTGTGATTGGGTCTTCAAGAACAGGAGTTCTACAGGCTGAAACCAGAAACCCATCTGTTCTGTCATTCTGTTTCCCACTTGGTGAACTAAATCCTTAGATGGGACAATCTGGGTCTTAACCCCCTCCTCCAAAGTAATCGACTTGATATGCCTAAATCAATCAGTGTAATCGAGCTAATATTCCAACCACAAAGATTTCATGCTCTGGGCTATTGATTTAACTGCTGTTTTTTTTTCCAGACTGTTATTCTGAAATTGCTATGAAAAAACTCTGTGTCCGTGCGTGTGTCCGTGCGTGCGTGTGTGTGTGTGTGTGTGTGTGTGTGTGTGTGTGTGTGTGTGTGTGTGTGTGTGTGTGTTTGTGTGTGTGAGAGAGAGAGAGAACGAGAGAGAGAGAGAGAGAGAGAGAGAGAGAGAGAGAGAGAGAGAGAGAGAAACTACAGCTCTATTCTTTATCAATTCCTCTAGTTCCCTTTGAAGCCACTCAAAACTGCCGTTATCACATCTGAACAAGGAGGTTTTTTTTTCTGCTAATTTCAACTCTCGAGGAGCCTTTTCTAATTTTCTTCAAATGTCATGTCCTGATAAATATCAGAAATAACATAAACCACTAAATTTCAACAAGAGGCTTTATGATATCTCACCCGCCCCGCTTCTAATGAAATATTCAAGGGAATTTTCCGTTATTTTTCTCAGACACAACACATTTGCAGAACTTCATCTCAACCAGTTGGATGAAGAAGGAACATGTTTCTTGGCTAGCAGCAACAATAAAGGCTAAGACCACCACAAAGGGAGGTGGATTTTATGCACTTGAGCATTAGATTTATTTTAAAAGAACCCAGCCTTCATACTCAAAACAAATGTAGACAGCCAAAAATCACTGGGTCAAAAGAAGTCTTATTTACATAAGATGATCTTCAAAAATAGAATAAAAAATCAAGGCACGAATGTGTCAGTCCTGCTACATTCCAAATGGATGTATGATTCTCAGTAGTTCCTAGTTGGATGAGAATTCCCTTATCAAGTACTTAAAGCAATCTTGCAGTGGCTTTCTGACCACAAAGATAAAGGAGCTTAAAAGGCCAAAGAGGCTAAGAACTAAGTTATAGCCATGTTCACTCATAAATACTAGAGCTTTCTTAAGTAATACACTGCCAATCACCTTGCAGTACTCTGGAAAGCCATTCTGTTCAATTTGCAGGTCTGTTCTTCATGACCTGTATCTCCCCTGAGACACTATTAAATATATTCAGCTTTCCTCACCGTGGTGTTAGTGCTGGTTTTTCCACCTAAGGTTCAGCAAGGAGAGACAGTGCTTTTTCTGTTCTGTCCGTCTTTCTATTTGTTTTCAGGTGTGGCCAATGTTGGCATCCCTTATACTATCCCAAAGTGTGAGGGGCAGTTGAGAGGGGTAGACTAAGAATTTATTCTTAAGTAATTGTGTTTTTTTTTAATAAAGCTCTGTTCTTCATTGTTTGTTATCTGTTGGAAGAAGCCAGTAAATATATTGTGGTTAAAAATGGTATAAGGAACTGGTACAAGGTCTCCACTTCTATGAAGTTCATTGTACAAACTTTACCCAGTGGTGAAATCCATTTTTTTTACTACAAGTTCTGTGGGTGTGGCTTGGTGGGCTTGGCTTGGTGGGCGTGGCAGTGGAAGGATACTGCAAAATTCCCATTCCCTCCCCACTCCTGGGGGAAGGATATTGCAAAATTTCCATTCCCACCCCACTCTGGGGCCAGCCAGAGGTGGTATTTGCCGGTTCTCCAAACTACTCAAAATTTCCGCTACCGGTTCTCCAGAACCTGTCAGAACCTGC
The DNA here is from genome assembly GCA_003457575.1 of Thermophis baileyi. NCBI lineage: Eukaryota > Metazoa > Chordata > Lepidosauria > Squamata > Dipsadidae > Thermophis > Thermophis baileyi. Next base: position 4,502,096 of record QLTV01004403.1, read on the forward strand.
TGGATTTCACCCCTGACTTTACCTCTGAGTCTAATCTACTGCACGGGGCTATTATTAGGAGGATACAATGAGAGTATCCATGAACAGTAGTTGGAGCTCTCCAGGGAAAGGCAGAATATGAATATCACTATAATTATTGTGACTAAGTGTATTCCTCCTTGAAATCTCTTTGCAAATTAAGATGCAGTTACATGTTGTCTTTATTCTTTGTTTTAAGCAGACACAGGCAAACTGTTAGGAACATGAACAGGAGAATGCTGTTTTCCATTATATCTTGCTTGTAGTTTCCCCGAGGCATCTGGCTTTGGCCTCAGGGGAAGCTGGAGGCAGTTGGACTAATCCAGCCAAGCTTTTCTTACATTCCTATGCAATAGCAATAGCAATAGCACTTTGACTTATATACCGCTCCATAGTGCTTTACAGCACTCTCTGAGTTGTTTACAGTGTCAGCATAGTGTCCCCAACAATCTGGGTCCTCATTTTACTGACTTCGGAAGGATCAAAGGCTGAGTCAACCTTGAACCGGTCAGGATCGAACTCCTGGCTATGGGCACAGTTTGCCTGCAATTCTGCATTTTAACCACTGTGCCACCATGGGTCATTATTATCAATATATAACATCATGAATACAGTTATTTATAATGGTTTTATAAAATCTGAATTGACAAATGTAGAAATGTAGATCTTAATCTGAATCAGGATTCAATATTATTATTATTATTATTATTATTATTATTATTATTATTATTATTATTATTATTATTATTATTATTATTATTATTATTATTACATTTTAACCACTGTGCCACCATGGGTCATTATTATCAATATATAACATCATGAATACAGTTATTTATAATGGTTTTATAAAATCTGAATTGACAAATGTAGAAATGTAGATCTTAATCTGAATCAGGATTCAATATTATTATTATTATTATTATTATTATTATTATTATTATTATTATTATTATTATTATTATTATTATTATTATTATTATTATTA
>QLTV01004403.1:4506791-4521231 GCA_003457575.1 Thermophis baileyi
TTATTATTATTATTATTATTATTATTATTCAATTCTGGAAAGAACAACTTCCAGAATCAGAAATTGGATTAATTCAAGAACTTGTTTTGTGTTTTGTATGTGAATACCATTAACACAGCCTGTGGTCCAAAGAAATAAAGATATCTATAAATTTTACAGTTTAATCTTGTTTCGGTCCGTTTTGCTTGCTGATGATAACCAAAGTTAAGATTCAGAATGGTAAAAGGAAAAAAAAAAAACCACAGGGATGCTTGTTGTTAACTTTCTAAGATGAGCATAAGAAAGTCCCAATAACACATTGAATTCTTTTTTTTTTTCCAAGCCCTGGCTGGATTAGAAAATGAAAGTGGATTCTAAAACTATCTCAAGTCTTTGAAGACATGCTGAGCATCTATGAAATGAAACGACTGAGAAAGTTTTAAAAGGATTACACTGATGATTACTCTGTGATGACACTGCCATTTAGAGGCACCCTTGTAATAACTTAGAGGTTTTAAAAAAAGCAGTGGTAAGATAGAAAGTTGTTTCAGCACCAAAGGGAGAGATTCTTTAGCAAAGAAAGGTGAAACCTTTAGATTTTCATAAAGTTTGGAGCCTCACTTTGATTGTTCAGGTAGATAAGCCACAAAGCCCTGTTGAACACAGCAGGTTTTGTTTTGTTAGTGTGTTTATTTAAAAAAAAAACAGCTTGCATACATTTTACTATTCTTTAATATCAAAAAATTTAAAGGACAATAGTTCATGTGTGTGTAAAGGAGGGATAAAAAAAGCACCAGTAGATTCATTGTTACTTTTCCAACATGCTGAAGATTGAGAAATTGCTTCAAACAATTGGAAAGAAGATATAATTTTAATTTTGTGTGTGTGTGCATTTAAAGTTGAGCAAAACAAGTACATTTTTTATTTTCTTAAATTAGTTTAACAGAACATGCTTTGGTAAGGCCACACTTGGAATACTGCATTCAGTTTTGGTCGCCACAATGTAAAAAGGATGTTGAGACTCTAGAAAGAGTGCAGAGAAGAGCAACAAAGATGATTAGGGGACTGGAGGTTAAAACATATGAAGAACGGTTGCAGGAACTGGGTATGTCTAGTTTAATTAAAAGAAGGAATAGGGGAGACATGATAGCAGTGTTCCAATATCTCAGGGGTTGCCACAAAGAAGAGGGAGTCAAACTATTCTCCAAAGCACCTGAGGGTAGAACAAGAAGCAATGGGTGGAAACTAATCAAGGAGAGAAGCAACTTAGAACTAAGGAGAAATTTCCTGACAGTTAGAACAATTAATCAGTGGAACAGCTTGCCTCCAGATGTTGTGAATGCTCCAACATTGGAAGTTTTTAAGAAGATGTTGGATAACCATTTATAGCAATAGCAATAGCAATAGCAATAGCACTTAGACTTATATACCGCTTCATAGTGCTTTACAGCCCTCTCTAAGCGGTTCACAGAGTCAGCATATTGCCCCCAACAATCTGGGTCCTCATTTTACCCACCTCGGAAGGATGGAAGGCTGAGTCAACCTTGAGCCGGTGAGATTTGAACCGCCGAACTGCAGCTAGCAGTCAGCTGAAGTAGCCTGCAGTGCTGCACTCTAACCACTGCGCCACCTAGGCTCCTTTATCTGAAGTGGTGTAGGGTTTCCTGCCTAAGCAGGGACTAGAAGACCTCCAAGGTCCCTTCCAACTCTTCTATTCTATTGTTGTTGTTGTTGTTGTTGTTGTTGTTGTTGTTATTCAACTTTCCCGGCTCTAGGCTCTAATAACAGGAGTTTTAAGAATCTCCTAAGTATTCTATTCTATTCTATTCTATTCTTTCTATTAACAATTTGGCTTCAAGTCTTTTAAATAATAGAATCAAAACTACATGCAGGACTTTTGTTTTCCTCTGATTGAGGGCTAAATGTATTTACCTTTTCATGGTATTCTAGGGGCTGCATTCCTGATGCTAGGCAAAAACTGTATTTGATTTAATTTTAAGTTAATTAAACTTTCATCAGTTACCTTAAACATAGGTAAGGTATATGGTATGTCATACTTCGTATTGTATATAAGGTACATATATGTAATACTTTTCCACTGTTTTTCCTTTACGTTAAGCATGGGAATTTGCTGCTAACTTTGAAAGAGCTTGATTTTAATGGGACAAATATGGAATGAGTGTAGGGCGGGCATACAGTGCAAAGAGCTACTTTATATAGAAAAATAAACATACCAAACTGAGCATTCTACAATACATTTTCTCAAAGCTAAAGTTGAGAAAGCTTAGAAATTCACGTGTTTCTCTGAGACCGATAAGTAATGTAAAAGGCTTTAATAAGAGACAAATTATCTCTTTTAGCTGACCCTTTAATTAAGCATTCCTTGGTTAGTGATTTCTGCATTCTGTTGCAAATGACTGCTTTGTCTGCACTGGCTAAGAATAAGAATTTCAGCATTTCTAAACCAAACAAATAAGCAAATAGAAGAGACCATTTCCGGTTTTTTTTCCCTAGAAAAACCAGAGAAAGGTTATCTGACTAACAGAAGAGAATATATGTAGCTCAGACGTGAATTTTGGAGTCCTGGGTGTTTTCTGAGCTTGGTTTGTTGGAAGAAATGTCCACCTGGGTTCAGTTCCAAGTGGGGGAAAAGACACTGGAAACATGGAGTCTGTTTGGAAAGATGGTTTAATGATGAACAGGATCACATGGTTTGAGGTCCTGGACAGTAAAGGGGAGAGCTGCTGGGAGTGCCTGGGTTTTATGCCCTCTGTTGGGTTTTGAATTTGAGCTTGTGTTCTGATTGGTTGTCAGACTCCCATGGGGCCATGCGGGGGTAACTTTGTAGGTTGTGTTTTGAGTCCCAAGCTTGGTTGAGCCTTGCTGGATGATGTAATCTCCCCAGGTACCATGTGGTGAGTTCTGTTGCTAGATGGGTAGAAAGGGCTAATCCTACCTTTGTTGGATCTTGGGTGAGGGCATTTGCTTATGAATAGACCTAGCTATCTCTTTATCTCTTAAGTGCGGACATCTGCTGTGGGCTATTGAGGAGGATGGGGGCTATTAAGAGTGAGTCTGCTTCCTGCCTAAAATCATGTTTCTCCATTTCTCATCCAGGGAAATATAATATTCTGCCTTTTTAATATTTCCTAGAACATTTCATTCTTCTAGGAGAGGGGTGGGTGCTAACTTCCTACAGGTTGTTTGCATTTTTTTTTTTTAAGATTGAGCATTGAATAAGTTACCTAGTCGGTGTAGGAAAACCTCGCCCCCAGAATAAAATATTCTTAATATTAAAAAGAGGCAGAATAGAATATTTCCCCTAAAGGAAAAGAAGAGAGACATCTTCTTGAAGTCAGAAAGTAGCCGCAGTCTTCCTGCCATAGGAAAACAGCCTCAAGCAGAAGCACTCTTTAGGAATGGAGATTTTGTATCCATTCAGAAAGACTGGGCCAGAGGTGGGTTGCTACCGGTTCGGACCGGTTCGCCAAAACCGGTAGCGACCCGCTGGTGATGTCACGATGATGTCACCGATCCAGTTCGGTCGGTGCCGGTCCGTGGGCACCGCCATCTTTTTTTTTTTAATTTTTATTTATTTATTTATTTATATTTCTAGGCTTTTTTTTCTTCTGCGCATGCGCAGAAGCCGAGTTTCCCGTCGCCATCTTGTTTTTGGCTTTTTTTTTTAAAAAAAAATTATTTTATTTTATTTTTCTTCTGCTCATGTGCAGAAGCCGAGTTTCCGGCACTGCGCATGCGTCACCATCTTGTTTTTGGCTTTTTTTATTTTTTTATTAATTTTTTTTTTACTGCGGCCATGCAGCGCGGGAGGAAGTGAACCGGCAGCGAGGTAAGTTAGAACCCACCCCTGGACTGGGCCAGTTTATGAATATAAACACAGAGCAGCCAGAAATTCCAAATATACAACACAATAGGCAAGGAGACGAAATGACAAGATTAGCTCATATAAATAAAACACCTAGGATTTGCATTTCCCCTTTCACCTGTAGAGCCAGCCATGACCCTTATGATCTCAGCAGGAATCTGGCTGCTGTCACTGAAGTTTCTGGCTACCAAATAAATGGAGACCTTCTTTCTTGCAGCCTGCCTCCATTTTATTTCAGCGTCTTTCTCCCAGTTTGGAACAAGACCTGGTTTTTCTTCCAACATTGGGTAATAAAATGTCTACAAGCAAACAAACAGACTCAGAGAGCAGCAAGGAGTCCATAGCAGTAACAAGTTAAGTCATGTTACTGTGAATCTTTGAATAGCAGGAATTCTCTCAAAAGGACTTCCGTACAAGTCAACAAACTCCCCACTTTTTCAGTAAATGTTGGTTACCACTGATTCGGAAAGCTGAAGCAGATACCTCTGTTTTTTTAGCCCCAAAATATAAAACCTGTGTTTATCTCCAGTAATATAATTAGTATAATTCAGCTGTTAGATCTATTTAACCTTTTGGGGGGGGCCTTGTTCCTCCAAAGGGTAGGTTTTCGTTTCTCATATTTTTAATAGTAAAAGAGTCTATTTCAAAGAACTCTTTCATCACATCAGAAGAGGTTTGTCTCCAGTCTGATGTTGTGCTCAGTGCATAACAATGCCACAAAAAGCTTCTATTACAGGGATAAATGTGTATCCAGGGATCTTTGGGAATCCTCACAAGCTCAAAAGCATGTTATATTTTCAATCTGCTGAAAAATTATAGCTCTTATGGTCTCAAAGCAAGTAGAAATGTGTGATACACATATAGTATACGCATACACATACTGCTACTTTTTATATTGCTGCTACTAAATGATGATTTAAGAAGTTTAACATAACCAAGGCTAAACAATCTTAACTGCTAATAAGTATATTAAGTATAAATATTATATGTGCAATATTGTTCCCCCAAACACTAGAAGAGCTTTTGGTTGCTGTAATGGCCTTGCCTCTACCCACCTAGAAGGAAAGTTCTAGAACATATCACAAGAGCTGCAGCTTTGTCCTTGTTGTGAGGGGGAAATTGAAATTATTGGTCATGTGTTGCTGAGTTCACTTTTTTTACAGAAATCTACAATCATATTTTCCCATATGCAAATTGTCCATACATAAGTTAGCATAGCTTTACATTGTCAGTGTTTTACAAATTCTATTATTTATGGCCTTTTATAGTTTTATGACCTATTCATAGTATTTTAGATTGTTAATTGTAAAATTAATTGCAATTTCATAGCCCTCGTCTTTTGAAATTTTTCTATTATGTTTAAATATCTAAAATTACTAATTTGCATATTACAAACAGCCATTCGTTTTTGCACCCCTGACACAACAAATTTACATAAATAACATTGTTATGTTATTAGTTCTATATTGGTCTATGTCTGAAATAATATTGATTGGTTGATTGATTGATCTGCTAATAATTTTCACTTAGCTCAATATAAACAGCTATCAAGGAAGCATGGAATTAAAACAACATATTCCATTACATTTTGTAAAGTTTTTTTCAGTCAGAAATATCACTGGGATTGTAACTTACTTTTTTCAGTGAGCTGTAGCACTAGATATGTTGCCATCTATTCAAACTGAAGGCAAAATAATAACTGCTTTGACTGAGAAGATACGTAATGATTTAGCATCTGATCCTGTTTGGAACACAAGCAGTAATTATATTAACTGGGATCAGAATAAACCAGACTAAGAAAGAGCTTGCCTTAAAATGTTATATTCAGTCAGAACTGCTGGAGACACCCTTTCAATCAACCAGTCATACAGCTGAAGTGTTGCCCTGAATGCTGCCCTCTTAATACTGCTTCTGAAGATCATTCTTCCAGAAGTTGGCTGTAAATGGGAATAAATGTGTGTAGTCACTCTAAAGATCTCTGCAGGTGGCAACTGAGCTTTGAGTTCTAGCCAGCAGTAGAATTGAGCAAAAGTCAACACCAAACCAGTGATATTAGAAAACCTGAAATCATATATAAGTTGAAATGGAGTATTTGACATGATCACACTCATGGTCCAACTGACAAAATGGGCAGTGGAGTGTGACATTGATTGGACACAAGGTGACTATCGCTGGCCATTGCTAAAGCATTTAGATTCTTTCAACAGAACACAGAGATTTGGCCTGTTGACACGATGCATTTTTATTTTCTATGCGCCAGCATCAATTCCTTGCTGGAATATCAAGTGTGAAAGGCAAGGAGACCTCAGTCTAAACGGGCAAGATATCTTCATGCATAAAACACAGACAGTTTAATTGCAATTTAAAAAGGAACATAATTTTCAATTGCAAAAATGAGGATACAACAAATGACCTTTAATGCAACTTACACCTTACAATTAGTTCATGTTCATGTAATACATTTCTATAGTTCAATAAAAATCCAGCCCTCTACTTTTGCTTCATGGGATTGTCCATAACTATTAATTGAGGTAATGAAACTAGATTGCTATATGAAACTTCAATTATATTGCAGCCTAATCTATCTCAAAGGACCATTATATAGTAGAGTTCACTATGTATACACCTTAAGCTTCTTGAGGAAAAGATATTAACATAATAAATAAAGTTCAGAATTTTTTTCTTTAAAAAAAAAGGGGGGGGGACATATCATAAAAACAAAAACATATTCTCACCGTAGTCTTAATCTTACAGAAAATGGATCAATACTGTGCTGAAATCTTCTCCCAATTTCCTGGCTCTTTCCCTCCCCCCCCCCATTAAAATGTGCATTTCCACATTGCTGTAGAATGTATTTTGGTAGAAATCAATTTTATTTCGTTAAAGTGAAGAAGGTCCTGTTCCCTTCCCCTATTCCTTTGATCTGGAAAAACACAATAGAGAACTGTTTTGGATTATCATTAGGATTCTCCCCACCTTCCTAGCATTTTCCCACTAGTGCAGCCCCCCCCCCTTTTTTTAATCAACTGAGTGTTGATCCATTTGGTTGTGACAAGTACTAACCAACTCGCTTGTTGTCAATCCTGACGTCATGGACTGAGAGAGAGTAGAAATAGAAATAGAAATAACAGAGTTGGAAGGGACCTTGGAGGTCTTCTAGTCCAACCCCCTGCTTAGGCAGGAAACCCTACACCACTTGAGACAAATGGTTGTCCAACATCTTCTTAAAAACGTCCAGTGTTGGAGTACCCACAACTTCTGGATGCAAGTTGTTCCACTGATTAATTGTTCTAATTGTCAGGAAATTTCTCCTTAGTTCTAAGTTGCTTCTCTCCTTGATTAGTTTCCACCCATTGCTTCTTGTTCTACCCTCAGGTGCTTTGGAGAATAGCTTGACTCCCTCTTCTTTGTGGCAGCCCCTGAGATATTAGAACACTGCTATCATGTCTCCCCTAGTCCTTCTTTTCAGAGTGACTGGATCAAGACCACCAAGCCAGCTTTCATGTCTAAAGCAGGACTAGAACTCCCAGTTTCCTGATTTCTACCCTGGTGCCTTCACCACTAGACCAAACTAGCTCTCTTATGTCATCATTCGAATGAAAGGTGTTAATTGAAGACCAGTAAACTAGAAAGGATTTAGGTGAAACCATTGCACAATAAAAGAATGGGCACATACCCTCAATCACAATGTAATTCAAAGACTATCACCCACATGCACAAAAATTCCTCTGTATTTTTTTCTCATTTGATTTCCCCCCCCCTTTTTTTTAAAAAAAATGAATTAGCTGAAAGGAAAGCATTCTTTCTGATACCAGTAGTAGACTTTATCAAAGTATCCCAAAGCACAAATGAAGGCAGGATTAAATATGCCCATTTTGCCTCCATGTGCAAATGAATCGGGAAGTAATCTAATGGATCATTCTATTCATATTTCAGAGTTTCTCCTCCATTTTCAAATTTAAAAGATGTTTCTAGTTTACTAACAAATCATTGGTTGTTGTTGTTGTTTTGGGAGGCAGAAGAAACCAAGGGGAAGAATTTTTGAGAACAAATGTATATAACTTTTTCTCAACTGAAATAATATTACTTTTTCTGTAAGAGATATACAGTAATATGAGTCACAATCTTTGGGGACTCGCTTCTATGTATGTTATCTACATATACACATAAAAACACTTTTCTCTAGGAATTTGGAAAGCATCTCTTTTGGGAAATGGGCATTTCTCCCACTTAGAAACAGAGAACAGTAATCAGGAAGAAATACAAATTCCTTCTCATTTATTTTCTAATGTTTGTAAGATTCTTATCACTTACAGCAATGTTCCGAATTCTGCAGGTAAAGGGAAAATGGAAGGATGCATGGAAGTGTATTTATCATCAAATTTAAATATGAAGTGCTATATAAATCAGATATTAGCTCCCACCCACCAGATGATATAGAAAGACATTTTGTATTCATTAAGAATACCAATGCAACTTTCATTGGCCCTTCATAGCTGGTGAGGCAGCTATGTTATTTTGTAATCTGGAGGAGGAAAAGAACAATATGCTAGATGTGTCACCTTCTGTAGCTTCTTCATTAAAAAAAGAAAGAAAAGGAAAATATCTTAAGAGTACCAGATGGAATGAATTCTTGTTACATTGCCAATTGTGGTTAATGCAGAGAGTTAACTACTTCTTAAGGGAAAATGGGGATGATCAGAGCTAACATGCAATAGATCTAGTATTCCCAAATCAATGCTGAATTTTAGAGGCTACCTACAGTCATGTCATGTCCTGTGAGGTAGGCGGACAGCTAAATAATTACAGTACCATCACCTCTCTTGTTGATTGATACCAACATTTTTTGCAGTTTAAAAAATCCCCAGTTTTCAAAATGGAAAACCATTTGAGGTTTGTGTGAAATGTTTAACTAAAATATTCAATGAGTAAGTAAGTGTGCAAGAGTCCATTGTACTCCACAAAATGGTGGATAAATTTTAACCATGTTTGATGGCTTGCAATAGTGTTTTCATTGGGAATGGCAGCTCTTTCAGCTTTGGACTTCATGTTAAATCATCTTGGTAACAGAGACATACAGGATGTATGGATAGTAGATAGTAGGCTACAATCCTTGAGCCTCACTCTGGTGACACTTATTGCTCTACTGCTTTTTTAAAACTTTTATCCAGTGTTTTGGGGGGAACTACCAGAAAGGATGAGGGGAAGTACCAATCACCCATCTCAGGGGTGGGTTCCAACTTACCTCAATGCCGGTTCGCTCCCTCCTGTGCCGCGTGGGCGCGCCTCGTGGCCGCGCACACAGTAACAAAAAATAATAATAATAAAGCCAAAAAAAAAAGATGGTGACTGCATGCACAGTGCCGGAAGTCAGCTTCTGCGCATGCTCAGAAGGAAAACAAAAAAAAAAATTCGGAAAAAAATTCGGAAAAAAAATTGAATTTTTTTTTAAAAAAAAGATGGCGGCCTCTACGGACCGGCACCGACTGATCTGGTTCGGTGACATCATTGTGACATCACCAGTGGGCCACTACCAGTTTGGGAGAACCGGTCCGCACCGGGAGGAACCCACCCCTGACCCATCTTCATTTGCCACTGCTTCAGGTGACCTGGACACAAATGACTGGGTAGGACTTTTTTGGACTTCGTTTCTAATACATTAAGTTCCTTATGGAGCAAGAGGAGGAGGATTCTTTCTCAGCCTTATTGTAGGAACATAACTAGTTATAACCTTGGAGAAGAAGGTAGGAATAACTTTGTAGAACAGGAGGAAGAGTGTAACCAAGTCAGATAAAAGAAATCTGAGTCTAGGACAGAAATGTAATTTGACAAAGCATCTCAGATATGACATCAGAAAAACAAAGACATGAAGAAGAGAAGCACATTTAAACTTGCAAGATCCTGTAACTGTAACTTTATAACAACACTATTAGCTTGTGTGTCTTTGGTTTCAGGTCTGGTCTATCTTCGAGAACCAACATCAGTCTTGCAAGTCCCTTGCTTCTGTTCCTCAAGGTTTTCCCTTCTTCTCATTAGAATAGAATAGAATAGAATTTTTTATTGGCCAAGTGTGATTGGACACACAAGGAATTTGTCTTGGTGCATATGCTCTCAGTGTACATAAAAGAAAAGATAAGTTCGTCAAGAATCATAAGGTACAACACTTAATGATAGTCCGGGTACAAATAAGCAATCAAATCATAGTAGGAACCAGTCAATATAAATTGTAAGCATACAAGAAACAAAGTTACAGTCATACAGTCATTAGTGGGAGGAGATGGGTGATGGGAACGATGAGAAGATTAATAGTAGTGCAGACTTAGTAAATAGTTTGACAGTGTTGAGGGAATTATTTGTTTAGCAGAGTGATGGCATTCAGGAAAAAACGAAAAAACTGTCTAGTTGTCTTGGTGTGCAGTGCTCTATAGCGTAGTTTTGAGGATAGGAGGTGAAACAATTTATGTCCAGGAGGTGAGGTTGGGTTGCAGAACCAAACCAGACAGTTATAGAGGTGCAGATGACAGACTCAATAATTCCTCTGTAGAACTGTATCAGCAGCTCCTTGGGTAGTTTGAGCTTTCTGAGTTGGCGCAGAAAGAACATTCTTTGTTGTGCTTTTTTGATGAAGTTTTTGATGTTAGGTGTCCATTTTAGATCTTGCGATATGGTAGAACCTAGAAATTTGAAGGTCTCTACTGTTGATACTGTGTTGTCTAGTATTGTACGGGTAGTATGGGCGGGTTTCTCCTAAAGTCTACCACCATTTCTACGGTTTTGAGTGTATTCAGTTCCAGGTTGTTCCGGTCGCACCACAAGGTTAGTTGTTCAACCTCCCGTCTGTATGCAGATTCATCATTGTCTCGAATGAGGCCAATCACTTTACACAACTAAGCCATAGCCAAATCATCTGATTTTGCAATGGTCCTGGGCATATAGATGCTCTGAGGCTGAGTGAACGAGTGATCTATAATTGTCTGGTCCAGGGTAGACTGACATGGAAATAAAACTGCTTTATTTTTGTCTGATTCAAAGAAGGATTCAAAGACTTTCTTTTAAGGAAGCTTCATTTTTAAATCAAACCTAAAGAGGCACTATCTGGGTTGATATATCACAGTCTACGGAATAAAGTACAAATGATGGTTTCAGTAAGTTCTCTTTCCATATTAGCAATTGGGCAATGTAGTATCCTGAATGAGATTTATTTTAACTATAATTTGTGGAATGAACCATAATTGACTGGGTTCAAATATCAGGTTAATTCACAATCTATACTTCATAAAATATCTTGATTTACAACAAAACAAAATCACATTATGGCTTAGCATAATGTTCAAATTCAGTTAGTTTCTTGTCCTCTGACTCTCTCTGTATCCAACTGTATTTTTTTTTTTAACAAACCTTCTGTCTGTTCATATCTGTACCTTCTGTTCATAACACTCAATCATTTTCATCAAAATTCTGACAAATGATTATGTTTAAATAGGAATCTCTACAATTCTCTTTAAATTTTCAACAAAACTTCTGGCAACAGTGTTAATAGTACAGAACAACTTTCTTACAGCTTAAAATTGTCTGTTATACATTTAGTTCCTATAACTTATGATTGGCTCACCCTGTTTCAGATCTAAAGATTCAACTTCATATTATGCTAAGTGTTGAGCCAGGCAAGAAATCTACTTTTAACTCTGCTTGCATTTATTTTACATCAGTTGTTTAGTGGGAGGAACTTACCTACTCACTTGTTAAATAGTATAAGTAAACACAGACCTAAGTAGGAGGCATGGTGCTCTAAAGTCCTGTTAAACAGCCTCCATTATTTGTTGTAGGAGGCAAATTGTGCTCACCTCTGGGAAGCCCTTTATTTCTAGCAGCTGTGGAAAAAAAAATCACATTTGGTGAACAAAGGCCTCAAGGCCCATTTGTGCCAAATTCCAGCACAGCTCGTAAGTACAAATTGTAATTCGAGAATTGGCAAATCTTAATGGATTGAAACAGGCTCCAAAACATTTCAGCCCACCTACTCAAAATATGTGCACTTATATGGCAAAGCATTTGTTCCTTTCACATGCTCACATGTTGCCAGACGTAGAGTGAGAATCATGCAGATTCAACTGAAACAAGAGTGAAAGTGGCAGAGAAAAGAGCAAGTAACCACCCGATGCCTAATTTTCACTATGGTGAAAATTAGTGAGTTGCACTAAGTCCAGGATTTTGTTAAATAGTTTCCCCATCAACACCATCATCCACTTTCCTGCAAATTGCTTGTGGTTTGGAATTTTTCTCTACCTGCATCTCATGTTATCCACAAATATGACATGGCGGGCTAAGTGAATGCAAATGATCTAAGTTCCCTCTTATGAATGGAATTTTCAGTCTGCAACCTGACTACCCAGATAGTGCTAGTGTCAACCTGCAAAACAACTTCAGCTGAAGCCATACTTACTCAGGAATGTGGTGCCTCAGCTGGCTAGCCATAACATCTACCAGCCGGCATGAGAACCAAGCAGGGGTGAAATCCAGCAGGTTCTGACAGGTTCTGGAGAACCGGTAGCCAAAATTTTGAGTAGTTCGGAGAACCGGTAGCGGAAATTTTGAGTAGTTTGGAGAACCGGTAGTGGAAATTTTGAGTAGTTTGGAGAACTGGCAAATACCACCTCTGGCTGGCCCCAGAGTGGGGGTGGGAATAGAGATTTTGCAATATCCTTCCTCTGGAGTGGGGTGGGAATGGAGATTTTGCAGTATCCTTCCCCTGGACTGGGTTGGGGGGGGCCCAAGCCACGCCCACCAAGCCACACCATGCCCACCGAGCCACTCCCACAGAACCGGTAGTAAAAAAAAATGGATTTCACCACTGGAACCAAGGTCATGTCAATGGACACCGTTGAGCGGGAACCTACATCTGGACTGATTGGCCCATGTGGTCTGAGAAACAAAAGGGGGTGGGGAGGTCTTATTCTTTTAACTATCCCTGAGCGCGGGAATAATTTAGAGCTAGCTTCACCTTTCTAAGTGCCGATATGATGTACTCAATAAAGGATCTCTTGAACCTGAACAAACAGGGAGTCCTGACTTCCCTGAGTTCATTACTTGGAACGATGATAGCTAATATCCAGTAGCACCCTTATTTTCAACTGTTAGAATGGGTTCCAAATAGTCCCCAGAATTATTTTCAGAAAATAATTGTCATGAACACTTTGACAGATGTCCATCTGCTTATTTTTTTTTTATGCTCCGTGCCACTGTATGACACCTATCGATATATGATCAAGCTCCTAATTTCACCATAAGCTTAAAACATAACCTCAACCAAGTGATTTCTCAAAACAAAGAAAAAGTTTGGGTTTTGATCCATTGTTAACAGCATTTATCTGTTTTTTTCCAGCGCTGACAGCCAGCGAAGGCTGTGGGTCACAAGTGAATAAATGGATTAAAAACACCACTGTGTTGCGAATCTTGCTGCTTTATGCTTGATCACTTCTCTGGTTCTTCATTTTTACACCTGTCTTCAGGGACAAATCAGTGAGATTTTGTGTACTGCTTCAGGGCCATCTTCACTCCTTATACTAACATAGGATTTGTTCTAACGTGTATTACATAGCTAAGTGATTTGCAAGGAAAGAAACAAGGCTGCTGATTTAAGACTATTTTCTTAAAAAGAGAAGCAAGATGATGGTGGTGGTTTCTATTGCAAATATGTCATCACTAAAAGAACATCAATTTTATATTTTTCCCTAAATATCTCCTTTTACTGATCACCTAACATTCAGGGTTAAGTACATGTTGTTTCTTCCACATACGTTCCTATCTCATTTTGGTCCCACGCTAACACATCAATAAGGTTGCATTCTTACCAGGGGTGGGATTCACATAATTTACCTACCGGTTCGCCCAGCAGCACCAAAAATGTGAGTGCATGCGCTTGGCTCGCACATGCAGCTTGAAAACGTGGCAGCACTCAAAGACCGCCCTTGATGTCAGCGCTGGTGAGCTGAGCTGTTGTTTAGCTCAGTTGAGGCGCAGCAATCCGCTCTGCCACGTGAATCAGCTGAGCTAAAAAAAACAGGGAATATGGGACAGGGAATGGCGGGGGCAGGAGGGTGGAGCAAACCAGAGGTAGTATTTGCCGGTTCTCTGAACTGTTCAAAATTGCTGCTACCGGTTCGCTCGAACCGGTCCGAACCGGCTGAATATCACCTCTGATTCTTACATTCTGCTAAAATTAATCAAGAAGACATCTCAGAGATTAATTCAACAGTGATAAATCAGGCATAAATCCCCTATATCACTTTATTAAAACTATATTAGGAAAAAAAATCATTTTTTTTCACTACAATTTTAAGCTCTTACCAAGATTTTGCTATTTATTTATTTTACCTGTTGGGATGCTTCTAAATGAAGTAGCTCACAACCCTATTCTTAGCAAGCAGAAGTCAAATTTAATTCTTTATTTATTTATTTTTATTTTTTTATTTATTTGTCAAACATGTACAAGATAGCAGGTATAGGTATAAACATAAACATAATCAAAGTGAATACAGATAGATGAGGACAATAGGACAGTAGGACAGGGACGGT
>QLTV01004403.1:4545109-4573437 GCA_003457575.1 Thermophis baileyi
TCTCCCTCTCCTCTGCGGGTTTCGCGATCAGAACGGTAAACATGATAGTCTATTACTTTGATAATGGAGTCAGGGAGGGATGCATTCAGCCATGTTTCGCAGACAAATATAATGTCACATTTATCAGTTTTTAGTAAGAGGAGAAGTTCGGGTATTTTGTTTACGATGCTTCTTGCATTAATTAGCTTGTATTTAAGATTGTCCTAGCTCAGCTCCAGCGCGCATGTGCGTGCCGGCCAGCTGATTTTTGGCTCACGCAGAGGCTCTGGGAGGGTGTAGCCCAGTGATGGCGAACCTATGGCACGCGTGCCACAGGTGGCACGCGGAGCCATATCTGCCGGCACGCGAGCCGTTGCCCTAGCTCAGCTCCGGCGCGCATGTGCGTGCCGGCCAGCTGATTTTTGGCTCACGCAGGGGCTCTGGGAGGGTGTTTTTGGCCTCTGGAGGGCCTCCGGGGGGGCGGGGGAGGGCGTTTTTGCCCTCCCCAGGCTCCAAGAAAGCCTCTGGAGCCTGGAGAGGATGAAAAATGGGCCTACTGGAAATCAGGAAATGGAGCGGGGGAGTAATGTATGCATGCGTGGGGGTCGGGGCAGCATGGGGGGGCATGTGCACATGTGCAAGGGGTGGGGCGCGGGGGGCATTGAATTATGGGTGTGGGCATGCTCGCACTTGCGATAGTGCGCGTATGCGCGCTTTCGGCACCCGAGGAAAAAAAGGTTCGCCATCACTGGTATAGGGTCTCCTCTCTCCTGCTTGAGCAGGGGGTTGGATTAGAAGACCTCCAAGGTCCCTTCCAACTCAGTTAGTCTGTTATCTCTTCAAAAGCAGTGTTAAAAATCCAAGGGCTCAGCTAGAGCTCATTCTTTACCTTAGAAGACAGTGATCCATGAAGGCAATTGCTTCTGTCTACAGTTAATTACAATGTTGTAATTAGTTGGTTGAAAGTGCAAGTAGTTAAGCATTACTATCTGTGCTCCTGATCCTGAGAGGCTATACAAGGGCCAGAGAAGATGACAACCAGGCCTGCTGAAAATTCGCATTGTAAGAAAACTTTGAAGAAACATTAGGATAAAAGAGTTTGCTCATTTTTTTCTCAAATGGGGAGATAAAAAATAAGATTAATTTTCCTTCCTTTACCTATCTGACCATAATTACCCTGGATTTTTCATAGTACAGGAGCGCAATACGTAATAAATTACAGCTTATGTTGTCAGGTTTTGTCCATATTTTTGTAAGGCATACAGACACATTTTATTTATTTGGACATAAGGGATTGCAGACCTAAAATAGAAAAGCAAAATAAAATCCGTGAAAGGCCCCTGCCTCGAAAAATCCTGACAAGTGAGTAGGCAGACAGACACTCCAAAGGAGTTTAGAAGAGAACAGTTTAAACAGTTCTCTGTTTAAAATAACATCATAACAATAAAACCAATTGGTACCCAAAGAACAAAGGTATTTTTAAAAGGGAAAAATAGCAAGCCACACAAAGATAGTCTAGTCCTGATGCAGCCTTTATTCTATAAATGCCTAGACAATTGACATTCTGTCTTTTGGACTGTCATAAACACCTTCATTAGTGCTTAGTGAAGAGTATGGTGAATAAAAGTCCTGAATCAAAGAACAAAACTAAAATCTGCAGCAGTGAGCTATATTAAAATGACTTATTGGGATGGGAATTGCAGAACAGGAAGTTTTGAAGTGGGTTTCATCACCAGGGCTGTAGGTACTCAGTGTGATCGTTCACTTTTAGCTGACAGCAGGGAGACTGCTGAAGTTAGGAATTGTTGTTTGATTCCATAATGGATGGGTCATAGACTAAAGCAGTCCCGAGTTTGAAGCCGACAGGAAAAAATACTGCTAGTCGCTAGGCAAGATGTGTTGGGTCTCCAGCAAGGAATAATATTTTCACAAAGCATTTCAAAAGTCAAAATAGAGGAAATGATTGACCAAAGACAGTTGCACAAACCCAACCTCCACTACCATCAAAAGCCATTTTGCACATATAGGAATTTAAAAAAAAAAATTGAAGTCATCTTCAGATGAATTGACTGAATGAAGAACATTTGATGCAGTTTCCTTGGCAGTCATTTGCCATATCCCCTGTTCCACGATTTCTTATTTTTACAAAATTGGGAGTCATGTCTATTAACAAGTAAGAGTTGACATATATATGGTACATCTTGCAGTCATGTTTCATTATGTCGCCAGAGTCAATATAAAATTCATTTTTAAGTATTTATTGAAAAGATCTGTTTAAGGGGATTAAAGTTCAGGGGTCCCTGTATATTATTTGCCAAAAATCAGGACAAACTGCACATTTAATTATTGTGTACTCAGAGGTTGATAATCACGAGAGATCAAATATACAGCTTGGCTGATTCAGAAAGTATTTTTAATAGGGTGCTGTTAAATTATAGAGCTAAACATTATTAGATATATTTATTCATGAAAGCTAATTTGATATGTTACAAAATAAGCCAATACATGGTGTAACCTCTTGCAGTCTAATTTTCATGGATGAGCTCTTGCATATTTAATATCCTTTGAGGATATATTTTAACCTACTCTAATTACTGCTTTCATCTTATTTTGGATGCAGAAAGACATAGGTGTTTGGGCTGAAATAATTTAATAATATTATTACTGTACATAGGAAGTTAGCTTATTTAACTGGGTTTTTTTAATGGACACAGCCTAATCTAGAACAGTTATTTCAGTAACTGTTACATGTGTCTTGTAGACATTTACATCATAAAGCTCAGATGTAGCATCAAGGCCACAAAAGGGTATTCTGACTACACGTGAACTATTTTTTTTTGTCTCTTGCGTAATTTCTTCATTTGATTTCTTTCCTCTTTGATGATTTTCAGAAAACGTTAATTGTTATAAATTAGAATATTTTATATTATTTAAGCATTCTACTTTGGCCCATGAGCCTTCAGGATGGCTATTGGAGTTTGTGGACACCATTACAACTTCAGTTTATATTCTTAGGATATGGTTCAAGATCCAGTTCTTCTTGGTAATAAGCCAAAGAAGATCTGTGCTTTTTTTTTTTTTTTTTTTAATGGGAACTTTCTGGATTTGAAATTTAAATGAACAAGGAGTATCATAAAAAACAAAGCAAAATCCTTTAAAACTTCTGTGTGTCCATAGGGGCAGGAAATGCAGTTTAAATGAGCATTAATATGAAATGAGCATATGCATGAAAAATGAAATTGTCCATCATCCTGTATTGAGATTCATAGAATTAGACAGGTGAGCTTTTACAAAACTCTGATAAGAATTCTTGAATTAAGCCAACTATTTTAATATCCCTAAGTGCCCAGGATTACGAAAACCCTTCACTGGGTTCCATAGCTTTCTATTCTGTCTAGGTGCTGAAGAAATTGAAAGAAGAGACTTTTGAGAAGTTTTTGTTAATGTAACTTTGTCAAAAAGTTCAGTTCTATGAGCATTGTGTCTCTTCTCATTTGTTAATGAAATCAGTCTTCAACGAAGTATACTAGTTAATTGCTATAGTCTACATTAATTAATTGTGTTCGCTTTCATATCACAGAATCAGATATCAAAACTATGGATTTTGACACTCACAAACACAAAAGCAATGACAGATTTGTGAAAGTATTCTCTTCTAATTTTCTTTCACATTCATTTGTAATCCAATCCAGTGTCCAAAAACCTCTTTAATAAAGAATATTTTTAAAAAATCAAATTCACTGTCATTCTGGAAGACAGTCTTCTAAAGCATTATTTTCAGATGATATTGCCAAGCTTCCTGTTTGCCACTGTCATCTTTTCCATGTTTTAGCATGAATTTTATGCAATGACTTTATTTCAATTTTTATTTTAATATATAAAAGAAAAGGTGGAGAAGGGTGGTTGACGTGCCACATTCTTAAGCAGAATAAGAGTGCCTAAGGAAATTGGAATGTAATTTAGATGCATCTAATAAAACATAGTGAATTAAATTACAAATGAATCTCTCTGCAAGAATTAGGAAAGGTAGATTCTTCAGCACAAACTGTAGGAAGGTTCTCATTTTGGTAAATACAGAATCCAGCTTTAAAATTCATACTACCCATATCCTGTAACTATTCCTTTTGGAGGACTAGCAAAGATGGTTCAAGTGAGTAGTCTATCTAAGGATCTACCGATTTGGATTTAATGACAACAAAATTAGATATTCATACCAAGGGATGTCCAACTCCTAGTTAAAGCCCATTTTTCCTTGGTGAAACATTTTTATTGAAGAGTTGATTTGAGTATTTTGCAAGGTATTGAACATTCAACATGTTAGGACACATGCAAAATTTAACAAAACTCCAGATATAATTGTCCAAAGAACACCACCTTTATTAGGTTAATGATATGTATTTCTAAGTAGCTACAGCTATTTAATTTTATTAAAGTCTACTAGTTTGGATATCATTATCCTCTTCCTCTCCTCCTCCTCCTCCTCCTCCTCCTCCTCCTCCTCCTCCTCCTCCTCCTCCTCCATCATGGAGACAATTCCATAAACTGGCCTTTAGGAAAGAATAGACACTTAATGAGGACTCTACTCTTCTTCTGATGGCATTCATAGAGGTATAATATTCCCTTCTTTCTTATCTACTTACCTCTTTTACCATGGGCAAACAATAAGCATGAACACAATGAGGTTGTCAGTGGAATAGATCCCAAGGGAGAATTTTGTTCTCCTCTCTCATTTATTGGACCACGTGTAAGGCTTTTGACCCAATTTAGTATAGATAAATGACCTCTGATGTGAAGTTTCCCAACAGTTTAATAATGTATTTAACTCAAAGTGACACTTGCTTGCAGCAGCCTTTGAGCAGTTCCCAGGCTATATATGTCTCTTTGAAATGATGTACAACATGTAGGATAGCTTTCTTGATAGAACTCTAACTCTCCTGGGTGAGGAACAAGAAAATCCTTTTAAGACTGCCAGCAGCAAAATCATACTTTGCAAGTCTTTATTTAATTTTGTATAGATTTTTCTCCCATTATCATCGGCAGCCATGACCATTGGATTAGCCATTATGTTACTCACAGAAATGCTTTATACATTTATATTATTCTTTCTCTTCCTATATTATTTTTAAATGGGCAGTCCATTTTAATCTTTTTAGCAAATCAAAATGACAAATCTTTGGCTTTTTTCTTAAAATGTTTTTATAATCCTAGTGGTAGGTATAACAGTAGTCATACCACTTTTTAAAATCAATCAGATCATTATTGTGGTTATAGACCTGTGTAAGAAGGGTGGAATAGAAACAATTAATAATTTTAAAGCTAAAAATATAAAATGCAAAAAGTTAAAATACAAATTTTAAAAAATCTATCATCTATCTATCATCTATCTATCTATCTATCTATCTATCTATCTATCTATCTATCTATCTATCTATCTATCTATCTATCTATCTATCTATCTATCTATCTATTTATCTATCTATCTTCTATACAAAAATCTAAAAAAAACACCTAATAAAGTGATAAAATAACTAAGTAAATACAACCCACCCCCCATGAAAGTTACTATATGGCAAACTAAATCTATTACAATACAAAGCACTCTTATCTGATTTGAATACATTACAATGAAGAAGAAGGAAAACAACTTCCGTTATGCTGGTCTATGACCATAATAAAGATTTTATTGAAAATAAATTCCTTTTGTGTATTTCTCAATGAGCAGGCATCTTATGCTTTCTTTTCTTCATTAAATCCAGGATGCCAGTCTGTTTTCTTCCATGAGTTCAAATGAGAAATACAAGAAATAGTTCAAGTGAACATTCAGTCTCCAAACCATCTATGTTGGGTTTGTTGTTTTTTTTAGGATAAAAACAGATCAATTATTTAAGAAATCACTGCTCAGGTCTTTCTATTTTGCTATATATCTCTATTTTGTTCTATGGGTGGTGTTTGTTCATAGCTTTAATCAGCTAAACTGTTTTGAAGGTGATTCAACTGAATCATCCCCCTGAAGTAGATCTCTGAAGCAAAGTGGCAATTTTGCTTACTGAATCGGACAGTAAACACAATGCTTCATTTCAGTTGTTCCTCTACCCTTTCAATACTCTCCTGTACACCTAGAGAATCCACTTACCTTGAAGCTAAGTGGTCAGTTGAAGCATTTTGTAACAGTAAAATGCACCCTATATTTTACAATTGCAAAATGTAGGATACATCATTTCTGCTACTTCACTTTGGGCAAAAAGCCAAATTAGCTATTTTTCATAAACACTCCATCTAAAAGGATGGGATGTTCAAAGTCTTTGACCTGCTGGACTTAAGAGTTAATATCTTCAGCTTTTTGCAAGAATGGTGTGATGGCATAGAAGTGGAGCTCTCGCCTCACAATCAGGAGGCCGTGAGTTCGATCCTAGGTAGAGGCAGATATTTCTCTCTCGACACAATGAGAATATATCTGCTGAATAAAATTGGCGACAGGAAGGGCATCCGGCCAGTAAACACTCAGCTACATTCAGTTGCCCAGACTCCACCCTGCAAGGGATTATGGAGGCATTAAAAGGAGATGATGATCTTCAGCTTGCTGGGAAAAAAAGCACTTTAAGCTAGAGACTAGTCCAAAATAGTCATGATTGGAGAAAAATAGATTAACCAAATGGATCTCAGAATTTCAAAATGCAGCACTAAAGATTGTAAAAGTATTATTAATAAAAAGTCTCTGGCTTATCCGAATTAAGGTAAATGAACTTGTTCTCCTCCAAAACATCTTTAAAAAATCTGCCCGATAGTTCTTTCATCTAAAAAAAAAATTATCAGCAAAATTCCAAATAAAATCAAAACTGGACTTTTTGTCTCAACTTTAATATAACGTGGCATAACGTGACATTATGTTTGGTGGTTAAGGCCCTGGGCTAGAAACCAGGAGACGGTAAGTTCTAGTTCTGTCACAGGCACAAAGCCAGCTAGGTGACTTTTTAGGCCAATTATTATCTCTCAGCCCTAGGAAGGAAGCAAAGGAAAGCCACTGATCTTGTCAAGAAAACTTCAGGGACTAGTTTATCAAGTTGCCAGGAGTTTTTTAAAATGTAAAAAAGATGTGGAGACTCTAGAACAGTGATGGCTAACCTTTTCTGGACCGAGTGCCCAAAGCGTGCGTGCCCGAACCCCCAAAATGCAATACTCACACGCCCCTGCGCATGCATGCCTCACCACATGTGCCCCATTCCCCCACGCATGTGTGCACAGCCCCCTGCATGTGCTCTGCCCCCCCTGCGCATGTGCATATGCCCCCCCATGCATGCGTGTATGCCCCCCGCACATGCCCCCACCCCCCGCATGCACGGCAGAGACCCGAAGACCAGGATGAGATTAAATGAGATTAAAAATGATGAAATGGTCTCTCTCTTTGTAAAAAAAAAAGTCATAGAATAGCTTGGTAATTTGCTTCACATTGCTGACTGGAATATAACTCTCTGTCCTGATAATGACTAACTCACTTACTAAAGCCAGCATTTAAAAAAAAATTGCATTACTTTGCCATGATTAAAATTTCTACAGAAATGGGTGTTTAAACCTTCATGCCTTGTCAATCTTCACAGCAAAGAGCGAAAAGAAAATCTGGAAGGTTTCTCCCTTCCCCACATTATTATTTTTTTAAATTGCAAATTGATTTGATTTTCACCACCTTGAGCAGTCACGGCTAATGAATAATTATTTAACATTCAAAAAGTTTATATAGTTTGATTAAGGCCGATGTAGATTTTTTTATTTGCATGATTAATAATATAATAAAATAACTTCTCCATAAAAAGTTAAGTAACCCTGCCTTAATTTGCCTTAAGGAAACTAAAAGGGAGAAAAAATATCATAGACATATTTCAGAATCTCCTTCTTGAAAATGCTAACATCAGTAGATAATATAACACAATAATTATTATAAAAATATATAAAATACTACAAAGAATATCAGTAGTTATATCTTTGTGTAAACACTTTACCATTGCAAAGGTTATAGAATTGTTGGCCATTTCCATATCAAATTATTTATTGGGACATAAATTTTCCACTTAGTTTTATTGTATTGTATTAATGTAATGTGATTTTTGGATTTTACTGGGTTCCTCTAATGTTAATTGATAAATGTATTATCAATTATCTATATATATAAAAGCGAAAACCACTCACACATGAATCACGAAATCTCCAGAACCGTAAAGCCTACAAACTTGAAATTTGCCACGTATGTTCCTCTTGGCTTCTAGTTGCTCACTAAGAAAGGATTTTTCAAAATGACCATCGCAGCATGAGTATTTCTTGTATTAATATTAACAAGCTCTGATGCTAAGGAGTTCTACTCCCCACTCCCCACCTGAAAAGAAATCTGATCCAAATGCAAAACACAAGCAGAGGAGTTTCAGTTTCACTTTTGCTTTCACAGCAGCAAGCAGCTTTACTAGAGAACAGTTGAGCTAAGCCACGCTAGCCAGATGAATACCGATGGATGTTGGTAGGCAGAGACAGATTCCCCCCCCCCTTATTTTCCTTCCTCAGTTCAGACGAATCTGTTCCTTCTACTGTAACACCAGTTAAAGGGAAAAGAGGCAAAAAACGCAGGAAAAGATTTACAGATGTGATTAGGAAAACACAAGTAAGGGAAGCTGCCTGTTTCTCCCATGGCCAGTTCTATGTGGCATGCTCCAGAGTCAGTTCACCTGACAGCCTGGTCATCCTCCAGCCAGAGAGCAAAACCAGGAATGTTGTTTACAGGGAGGTCCTGAGCAATTCATCTGAGGGATGAATTTAAAGATTATGCTATGCAAATAATGTCTTCATCTGTAACAGAAACTTAGCTTACCATCTCTAATGAAATAATACAGTCCCTTTTTTAACTACCCATTAATTTTCAAGCTTTAAGTGTCAATTTATCAAGCCCCATCACATAGTTTCGTAGCGAAGCATGGGTATCAGCTAGTATTATATATTAATATAATTTAATTTATCAATGATCACATATTATATTCATATAATATAAGTTGGTAGAGATATGGTGGAAGTATAGTGGTATAGTAGAAGTGAAATGAATTCCAGAGGTTGTGTCAGCTGACCCCATTTGTCCCTTTTCTCTGGGAACCTACATTTATTTATTTTATAGCCATGATGGCGCTGTGGTTAGAATGCAATAATGCAGTATTGCAACATTGAGCCAGTTCGAGTCTCACTGGCTCAAGGTTGACTGAGCTTTCCATCCTTCTGAAGTCAGTAAAATAAAGACCCAGATTATTGGGGGCAATATGCTGACTCTGTAAACCGCTTTACAGTGCTGTAAAGGACTGTGAAGTGGCATATAAGTGTAAGTGCTATTGCAAAGTGCTATTGCTCTATCCTGCCTTTATTATTTTTGTAAACAACTCAAGGTGGTGAACGTATCTAACACTCCTTCTTCCAATTTCCCCCACAACAACAACCCTGCGAGGTTAGTTGGGCTGAAAGAGAGTGATTGGCCCAAATTTAACCTGACCTTTATACCTAAGGTGGGACTAGAACTCCCTGTCTCCTGGTTTCTAGCCTGGTGCCTGAAACACTAGACATACGGTGCTGGGCAAAACAAGGCAAAACAAGGCACATATGGACCTTATCAGAGGTGGGTTACTCCTGGTTCGGACCGGTTCTATAGAACCGGTAGTAACTTGACAGCCTGGGTCGCTAGAACCGGCAGCGACCCAGGCCTGCCACGCCCCCAAACTGGTTCTTTCGGCGGCGCCATAGACGCCGCCATTTTGTTTTTTGCTTCTGCGCATGTGCAGAAGCTTTTGTTTAAGCACTGCGCATGCGCGAAGCACCCGCGTGCCCACGCGGCATGGCACTGAGCGAACCGGCAGCAAAGAAAAGAAGAACCCACCCCTGGACCTTATGTCCCATACATCTTGAGGAGGTGTTCTTGTTTAATCAAAATGTGAAACTGCAGCTCCAAAATAATATAAGCTCAAGTAACTGCAAGAAAAACTGGATAATTGTCCTTTTGATGGAAGCAAACAAGATAAGAAGGATTTTTTTTAAAAAAAGATTAAAGACAAAATTATTTTCCTTTACCTGCTATTACAGAGAATGTTTTCCCATAAGAATGAATAAGTGGGAAAAAACATGAATAAGAGTCATCTGTGGAAGCTATTCTTCATTAATTTTTCTTTCTTATGGACTTGCATCTCTCGGGCTTATTATGAGTAGTTTCATTTTTATAATAAAAGAATGGAAATGAAGAAATAGGTCTCATGTTTCTAAATTGCCTGGATACATTCCCTTGAACATAATCTCCATTCTGACAGGGAATCTATCATCCTGAATAAAACAAAACTGCTCCCTTTAAAGTTTTGGGAAACAGATTAAATTGAGCTTAAAATAAAGCTCTGATTAGAAATGGTCCATAACAGCATGTGGCTGGAGAATATAGTTCAAAGAATCCATTTTTTTTGTCATCTCTTCTTTGCACTCCCAATTTGGTACAATCTCAGGCACTGAATGACAGAATAATACAAAAGAAATGAATCTGCTCTTGGCCGTGTAGCATGTCATTAGATATCAATGATGAGAGTTGTATTCAGCAAACCAAAGCCCTAGAATGGCTACCTAAAATGTTTTAAATCCCCAAATATCTTGAATACCCAGGATTAATACACAGTGCAGGCCATAACATTAGATATAGTCTTAATCTGATGGAAAAATAGACTTTCCAGAACCAATGGGAGTCAATCATAATTAATTTGTAATTTGGTTTTACTAGGAGTCTTCTAAAATATAATCCTTTCCTTTTTTCAATCATGGATATTCCCAATATTTGCTTGCTGCTCGTGATTTATGAATTTAAAAGATTTGTAGGGCTGCCCATCTTAAAGCACAACTCATAACCACAATAAAACTGCAAAAACCATAAAAACAGAAATAAAAACTTTCCTACACTTAAGGCTCGATCTCATATGGCTTGATCCTCAAACAACGGACGTGTTTTAGATGGAGGAGAATACCATTTCATAATGGTGCCTGCCAGATCACTATCTTTTTGAAGACCCCTTAAGCAAAATCCATATTTTAACCACACACAGTAGCTATTGCTTTGCTCCATTTTCTTGCCTTCCATCTCAAGGAAACTGGATAAAGCATCCCCTTTATCTGAGGTCTGCAGTGATTCATGTTGAGTTTTAATACAAAGATGGGCCATTCCATTTTCCAAATGAAATTGGCTTTTTGAATCAAAAATCAATTCGAATTGCTAAATTGGCTCGGAGGCTTTCAGAACTGATTTAAACAATTTGGATTTTTGCATAGGCACACAAATAGCATTTTCCTCCAAATCATTTAAGAAATCATCGGGTCAATGCAATTTGATAATTTGGTTGTAATGCCAGTACTGAATAGGATCTATTTTCTTAGCAAAATTAGTTATTTAAACTGAATAATACCTGGTTTGCACAGGGCTAACCTCTATTGTCAATTATGTATGCATGCTTGATACGAGGAGACATTGATATCAAAGAGAAGGAAAGTGGGGGGGGGGGAGAATCAGCAGACTGAAAATAAACCTCACAATAGGTAACGCAGACATTAGCACATGGTTGGTGGTACGAACACCTGCCAAATATTTTATGGATATCTGATGACATTGTTTTATGAAACTTTATTTGGTTCCTTTCTATCCAGCTTTGAGACGTCATTTCAAAAGTCTGCATTCTAAATTCCTTGTAGCCATGGTTGGTTGATGATGTGTACAATCTTTAAACATGTAAACATTGTTGTATATATTAAGTAGGTAGAAACACATTTTAATTGGGCATCATTTTGTTGTAAATTTTTATAAAGCAAATTGAAATCCTTCCAATAAGGGGATCAGATGGCTATAGTAAACGTTAATAGTGGTTATATAAAAATAGTTTAATTAAACATTTCTTTTCCAGGAAGATGTTCCTTTAAAAGGATATAGAGTAGCATTTGTAGCCAATAAAACATAAGCAGGAATAGACCATTTATTTAATCATAAAATCTAGGCGGTAAAGTATAAGCAATGACAGGAATTATTTTAACCAAGTTCTACCATCTGTTCTGCTGGCAAATTCTTGAGTAAGAATCTCAGAGCCTGCTTCTGGACCTATAGATATCTTTTAAGGAGGTAAATTTTATGATTCTGGAATAGTTTTATAGCCACATCTTTGGTTTAATTAAAAAGGTACATAAAGTTTCCTTCTCCTCCTGCTTCTCTAAAAGATGTTATTTTGTTTCTCATCATTTGGTGTGGAGATTATTACAAATGCATATCCATGGGCATGTAAACAATGCATAAAATGGACTTTTCAAATATAAACCTAGGTTCTGATTCTTGAAGCAATCTCATAACAGCTTCTATTAGCTTCTAGTTCTGTTCCTGACCTTATGTGATAACTAGATTCACTATTAAATCCTGGCTTTCTGGCTAGGAGTCCTACTGGGGGAATCGTCACTTGAAATAACATAACTTAGTGTTGGTCAGAATGGAAATAGAATGGATTGTGAATGAGCTTTCCAGATTCCCTAAAGTGCAGAAAAATGAAGACGCACTGCCTTTTTTTTCTGTTATTCTTATTAAGTATAATTTCATTGCTCTGATCTATTTGCTGCTGAAATTTTGCCTTAATGGTAGCAAGCATGCAAAGCTTGAAAATTTCAGAGGTGTAAAAATCATTAATGTTAATAACTTAATTTAATAACTGTTTCAGGTGGACAAGTGCAAGGGAATATAGTAGGAAAGAAGAGGAAATACAGAGTGTAAAGAAAGCAGACTTATCTACAATTCAGCAAAAATGGTATCTAAAAGATTTCCACCAAAGTTATAAGTGGGGAAATTGTTTGGTAGATTTATCCCAGTTTTTCCAGGGAAAGCACTACCAATTTCTCAAGGGCAAATCTGCCCCAGCAGTAACAATGCAGCTTCTTGAGCTAAAGAGATAATTTATTCTCTTCCTTTCTGCCTCTTTCTTTCTTTTGATTGTCTGTATTTTACATGGTTGCTGCTTTATAAATAAATTTCTCCTTAGGTAAAAAGTGAATCCATTCTTTCCCCAAGCGGGCACTACATTCATACTAAATCCTCATCACAATGATATCTTCCTGTCAAGTACAGCTAGACTTTTACTGTCTTTCATACCAAAAAGAAAGAAAGATGGAATAAAACCATTTTAATTGCTTGTGTGGATTACAAAAGGGGGAGGAATGAAAGAGCTACTAATCAGAGCTACTATCTTATTAGAGTTCTGGATTTCAGAATGTGAAACTCAAGGAGGAATTAAGGACTTTCAGACTTACAAATGAAGGGAAACACAGGCCCAAGATCATGAAAAATGGAGAGTTACCAATTGGGTTAAGCCATGATTTCTTGAACTGTGATTTACTACAGAAACCTTCAGATTTTTCAGCTGGCATTTCAAAATATGTTAAAAGCTTCTGGGTTAGCTTGTGATGATTGTTTGTGAAATTTTGCTATTTTCTTTTAAAACACACATTGAATATGACTGAACAATTATGACAATGTAATACCCAATGCATATGGTTTGAAAGTATATTAGAATCTGCTGGTGTATGTCTATTATGCCAATTTATAATTCTGCTTGAATTCTCATTTACAGAAATATTACTGTTAGCTACTAGGCAATGGTTTTTCTCAGGGGTGGCCTCTGGTTCTGGAATTAGTTGCCTCCTTCAGGTTTTATTGGCAACCAGAGCCTTGTCAACATAGACATGAGAAATACTGGAGACCTAGTTTGGTCTAGTGATTAAGACACTAGGGTAGAAAGCAGGAGACACAGTTCAATTCTCATTTTAGCTATGAAAGCCAGCTGGGTGACTTTGGGCCAGTCACTCTCTCTCAGCCCCATTCACTTCACAGGGATACTGTTATGGGGAAAATAGGAAGAGGAAGGTATGTTGGATATTTACATCACTTTGAGTTATTTGTGAAAAATAATAAAGGTGGGATACAGATAAAATAAAATAATAAAATTGAAGGGAGGGAGGGAGGAGGAAGGAGGAATGACCAGAAAGACAAGTAGTCTGGCACAATATGAACCCATTCCTAAGTAGTTCATGCATTTTAATGTTATTTATTTTAATATTTTTATATTATGTCCCCCCTCCCTCCTCTCTCCCTCCACCCTCCCCCCATTTCTCCCTCCTTCCCTCTCTTTCTAGCCCCCATAGTTTGGACTTAGCTTGGGGGAATAAGAACACTAAACTAAGGATGAAATGTGTGTCAATGTTTATTAATTAACAAGTAAAAAAATGCTTTGAATAGGAACAGATTGTGCCTTCCCTCACAATTCAGATCACATTGGAAGTGCAACTGTGGTGCCCCTGAAGGCTTTAACATACAAATTCCATTAGATCTTTGTTCCATTCCCATCATGTTTTTGTGTACTTGTACACCAATAGACATATTTCTTTCGTCTTTTGCCATGGGGAGGAGAAGAAAGAAAAAAAAGCCTAAAGCTCCATTCACATTCTGTCTTCTTCCTTAAAATCATACTTGTATCAAAACTTTATGCAAGAATGTAGAAAAAGTTGGCTTATCTCTGAGAGGCCATGATGTTGGTCCAATTTCTGATGCAAATATACCAGGTCTCCAAAGGCCAGAGGCAGCCAGAAAAAAAGTAGATATTATCAAAGCCCACCTTCCTGAATTTTCCTCCACATTTCTTTTTTTCATAAATTGCTTTCCAATCCCCCCACTGTCCAATCTCCCTCACTTCATACATTCTCACAACTGCTAAATTTAATTTTAGCTTTTTCAAAAGTGGTGGTGGGTGAGAAATGGTTGAAAGCCATAGAGAAAGTTGTACAGATGTGCAGGTAGAATTCCCATGGGCTCTGAATTAATAGAGGGAAGTTTGGCCACAGAAAGCAAGCAAGGTTAGACCCTACATTACTGTTCAATCTGAGTGATTTGGAGAAGTCCTGAACCCTATTAACTAACTAGAAAGCCGAGCAGCATGCTACTTGTCTCTCTCTTTCTCTAGAAATGCTTTACCTTTCTCTTGAGATTTCACACGAAAATAACTCCAAATCACCTCTCCACATGCTTTGTATTAAAATGGGGTTCTTTTTTTTAAAAAAAAAAATCTGAACCTCATAGGATAATTCTAAAAGCCTAGCATGAAATTGGAGACACTTAAAAGCTTCTATAAGTTGTTTTCTGCTGAACCAAGATGTCACAAAACAAGAACTGCAAAGGAGTTCTTATGCAAATCATGAATTGGGCTTTTTGCAAATTTACAATGAATGAATGTGAACGAATTCATACCAGGTTGTTTTTTTTTAATGTAAGGATGCTAGGTGTGAATAGTCCCAGAGTCCCTTGGGAGTTGGGCGGCATACAAATTTAATAAATAATAATAATAATAAAATAATAATAATAGTTTAATTTCTTACATCCCGGGCTGTATCTATGTGCAACCTGAATTAAAATATATTGCTTTGCTGCAATTGCACTGAAAATTTCTTCCGTGATAAAAAGGATACAGAGAACAAAAGATGACTATTCTTCTTTAAAATGGAAGCTTTAGATGGGTGTGAATTTTTTTAAGTATTTAGAAAAATTCTTTAAACTCCCACTGTGATATTTTACCGGTTTCCACTACTTCCTTCTCTTATTAATGCAAAAAGTTGGGTTTTATTCCAAACAGGAGCTTCAATTGGAATAATATAATTTATAATAATATGTACTTTTTCTCTGGCTTGTAAGCCCCTCACCTACTGTAAAACTCTATTGACAATCTGGAAGAATTAAGGTCATGATCTTAGAGTACTTTGTCATATCCCCTACCTGATCTTTCTTTCTTTCTTTCTTTCTTTCTTTCTTTCTTTCCTTCCTTCCTTCCTTCCTTCCTTCCTTCTTTCTTTCTTTCTTTCTTTCTTTCTTTCTTTCTTTCTTTCTTTCTTTCTTTCTTTCTTTCTTTCTTTCTTTCTTTCTTTCTTTCCCACCTTTATTATTTTTACAAAGAACTCAAGGCAGTGAACATGTACCACACACCTTCTCCTCCTATTTTCCTCACAATAAGAACCTTGTGAGGGGAGTTGGGCTGAGAGAAAGTGACTAGTCCAAGGTCACTCAGCTGGCCTTCATGCCTAAGGCTGGACTGGAACTCACAGTCTCCTGCTTTCTAGCCTAGTGACTTAACCTCTAGACCAAACTGGCTCCATCATATTCCCCTTTTTCTCTGTCCTTACTTTCAAGTCTCCTTCCTAATCTACCTTTCAGTTTTTCCCTGACATCCCACAATTCTTCTTAATTGTTCCTTAGCCTAAGCCTCTCCACTGCTCACAATAACTGGACTGCAAGCTGTTAATTCCTGGACCAACTGAACATTTCATGATTTCTAGCCAGATCATCCAATCCATGTATAACATTTCTTTACTACGAGCACAATGCAATGTAGATTTATTTCTTTGATACTGTGCAGTTGTTTTTATTTCATATTTCAAACATGCCAGCCAAGCAGATAGGTTTATGACAAGTAGATGCCTTCAGTTCTTCTCCATCTTCTTCTGCCCCATGCAGAGCAGACAACAGAGGCTCCATGTGGTAATTGTCATACTGCAATTTTAGAGAGAGAAAGAGAGAGGAAACACACACACACACACACACACACACACACACACACACACTGCTATTTCCATGCCCATATTGAAAAAATATGAATTTGCTGTCTGAATGACAGGTAGTCAGAACTTTTGGTCAATTACTTTTATATCAGTCTTGAGAATAGTTCAAGAATGGTATGTTGCCTTCTCTGCTCTACTTTAGTATTTCCTATTTTACTGCCCTATTTTTTTTCATGATGAACAGTTTTCATGAAATCACTCAGGTATTTATTGTCATCAGTTGCTGCTCAGATGCCTAGTTCAATATTCAGTGGAGGAAGCACATAAAAGCATTTGTTATTTCATTTTGTTTTTTGTTTTTTAAAGTTCCCTATATAATTGAAAGAGACATGGTGGCTCAGTGGCTAAGACACTGAGCTTGTCTATCAGAAGTTCGGCAGTTCAGCGGTTCGAATCCCTAGCACCGTGTAATGGAGTGAGCTCTCATTACTTGTCTCAGTTTCTGCCAACCTAGTAGTTCAAAAGCACATAAAAAATGCAAGTAGAAAAATAGGGTCCACCAGCGAGAAGGAAGAATGAAGGTAGGAGAAGAGAAGAAGTTTAGAAGGAAGGAGGAGGAGAGAAGGAGAAGAGAGAGAGGAGGAGAGGTTGAGAAGGAGGAGGAGAAAGTTAGAGGAAGGAAGAAGAGGGAAGTAGGAAGAAGGGAGAGAAGGAGAAAGAAGGTAGAGAAAAGGGAGGGAGGTAAGAGAGAGGGGAGTGACATGATATGGTATGGGGGAAACAGACGAGCAACTAGGCAATGATATATGTAAGATTATTGTGTTTGTTAATTGGATAATAATGTATGATAAGATATTATGGTATATGTACTGATGTTTATATGTGGAGTGTGGAAAAAAATAAAAAACTTTTGCAAAAAAAAATGCAAGTAGAAAAATAGGGACCACCTTTGGTGGGAAGGTAACAGCGCTCTGTGCACCTTCGGAGTTTAGTCATGCTTGCCACATGACCACGGAGACGTCTTCGGACAGCGCTGGCTCTTCGGCTTAGAAACAGAGATGAGCACCGCCCCCTAGAGTCAGGAACGACTAGCACGCATATGCGGGGGATCCTTTACCTTTACCTTTACCTTATATAAATGAATTCGTGTAGCTATGATTCTCCAATGATGCTTACTGGTATACCTAAATATTTTGGTTTTGGGTTTTTTGTTTTCTTTTGTTTTTTTAGCTTTTAAATATTGTATTTCTCTTAAATATATGCAGGTTGATTCTGGTCAGATTCTGGTATTGGCCCTCATATGCATCAACTTCTTCCCAAGGACATAGGATAATATACTGTATCAGCATAGATATGTGCAGATCCAAGCAGTGTGGCCTTTTGTAATTGACAGATGGACATTTTTGTCAACGTGGACATTTTTGAGTATTTGCTTTTTTTTATTAGTTTATCAAAATATAAAATGCAAAGAAAAATGAAAATAAAGGAAAAGGAAGGGGGGAAAGGGAAGAGGAAAAAGTGTCAGGAAAAGAGAAAAAAGAGGGGGAAAAGCATTGACTTCCAACTCTTTTTAGAATAACCAATGTGCAAATTTTCTAAGTGCCATCTGAGATTTTTATTTTATTTTTTTTTTTTTGCTATGGCACCCACTGTGTTGATAACTACTGAGACCACCATGGCCAGTTTATACCATAAACTTTCAATTTTGATTTTCAGATCTTGATGTTTTGTGACCTTCTCCAATTCTTTGTCTTCTCTTCTACTATCCCCTTGTTAATTATGTACAATTCCTTCTTTTCACAGCTATTATTATTCTGAGTAGTATCTTTACAGAAAAATTACAAGTTCAACCAACAGGAAAGAAATATATGAAAAAGGTACAAAAAAAACAACAAACCAACCCAAAACAAAACAAACAAATTTGGTATCAGTTGTTCTGATACAGCATTTTGATTTTTATGGCTTTCCAGATATCACGCAAAAGCGGGGGAGGACTAACATAAAACAACAATCTTGTAAGAGAAAATGGAAGCTATTAAACAGTATCACAATATAACAATTCGGACTTAATGGGACATTTTAAAAAATGTGATTACTGATATTGTTCATTTAAATATGCTATTACTAGTATTGTTTCATTACCCATTTTCTTGTACATGGTTTTCATGCTTAAGTAACCCCTAAATTGGAGTAGAGCAAATTGCTGGTAATAGGTTTAGAATGTAATGCACCATAGAGCTTTGGGTTCAAACCAAATGTTGCTAAAGAAGAGAAGAACACAGTGCTGTAACCTTTTAAAGTATTAGCTAACAAGCAATAGATGCCAGTTTAGTGTTCATTTCATTTCCCTTCATTTCCCGTGAAATGTCATTATAATCTGGTATCCAGATTAAAAAATTAAGGCAAAGTTTATGTATTCAATATAAGACTGGCTACAGATAGTCCTTGACTTACATCCATAATTGAGCCCAACATTTCTGTTGCTAAACGAGACAGTTGAGTTTTGTTACCTTTTACAACCTTTCTCCCCAGAGTTGTTAAGTGAATCACTGCAGTTGTTAAGTTAGTAACAATGTAGTTGTTAAATGAATCTGGCTTGACTTTGCTTGTCAGAAGATCGGAAAAGGTGAACACATGACACCAGGACACGGCAACCGTCGTATATAGGAATCAGTTGCCTAGGATCCAAATTTTGATCATGTGACCATGGGGATGCAGCCATCATAAATATGAAAAAACAGTTGTAAATCACTTTTCAGTGCCTATATAACTTTGAACAGTCACTAAACGAATGGTTGTAAGTTGAGAACTACCTGTATTACAAGGCTTGTTATAAAAAAAATTAAGACTTGATGAAGTTACTTATGTTATGAAGATGGTATGGTTCACCAGACGGACTCACTTTGGATATTCCAAGTATTCCAACTGACATATAGCAATAGCAATAGCACTTAGACTTATATACCGCTTTACAGTGCTTTACAGCCCTCTCTAAGCGGTTTACAGAGTCAGCATATTGCCCCCAACAATCTGGGTCCTCATTTTACCCACCTCGGAAGGATGGAGGGCTGAGTCAATCTTGATCCTGGTGAGATTTGAACTGCCAAATTGCAGGCAGCCGGCAGTCAGCAGAAGTAGCCTGCAGTACTGCACTCTAACCACTGCACCACTGTGGCTCATATATGGTACTTTTCATAGTTCCTTGGAAGCACCCAAGCTAAATTTTGTGCATGCAAATCTATCTTGTATTTGAGAATCTGAACCTGTGTACATTGAATATTATTTGGATTTTTTTTTTAAAAAAAAATCAAGAACATTATCTGATTACTTTTTCCACACTGAATAAGAAAATTAGAAGCAAGAGTATATAGGTGCTTGATGAATATAAATATTTCTCACAACTAAAAGACAAGTTATGAAAATCAAGCATCAATTTTTTTTTTCAACTAGTAGTTGAAAGAGAGCGATTCTATATTACATCTAGGAAGAAAAAACCATGTAATTATCAGAAGATCCTCAGAGAATCATTTATGTATTCACAGCTACCTACTAATAACATTTAATGTTGTCTTTCCATCACTATGAGTTTTTTGGCCCAATTTTTAAAAACTCTCTTAGATAAGATGTATGCAGGGGTGGGTTGTGGATCCTTTTGCTGCCAGTTTGCTCAGGGTCGTGCCGTGTGCGCGCCCGCAGCAATCAAAAATTAGCTTCTGCGCATGCGCAGAAGCAAAATCCAAGATGGCGGCACCCACGGAGACACCGACAGAACCGGCTCCATGACGTCATCACCAATTTACTAACGGTTCTAAAGAACCGGTTAGAACCAGTAGGAACCCACCTCTGGATGTATGATTTGAACTTGAAGCTTGCCTTTAGTAGTTTGTTTGTTTATCAAACTTCTAACTGCCCATCTCCCACACAGAAGGGCTCTGGGCGATGTACAATTTAATCAATACAATAAAACATTGAAACTGAATAATTTAAGATTACAAATTTTTAAATGTAAAACAACATGATAAAATGGCAAGAGATAAAGCAATTCAAGATGTGGAGTTTAAGAGTTGTTAACACAGGCAGGGTGGGGGTTCTCATGGAGCCACCAGCCCCATGGTTGTGTGGGCCCCTGTGTCCCCCACGCAAGGCTACACAGCCAGGTTTTGACCCCTTTGCAGAAGGCCAGAAAATTGAGGGCTTTCCTGACCTCTGGAGGCAAGGTGTTCCACAAAACAGGGGCAGCGGCAGTGGCAGAGAAGGAGCCCTTTTATTTAAGTGGATAGGAAAGCTCTATCTGCACCAGTTACGCTATAAAGTCTTTATTCCGCCACAGTGTTATTGCGTTTCCTTCTGCTCTTCAGGAGAGTAGATAATGAAATATCCCAACCAGAGAAGAATTACGTCCAAGCAGGCCAATGCTTTTGCACTAATCCTTGTATATAGACGTTTGGAGGAATTGCAGGGTTCAATTTTAAGATAAAATAACTGATAAGCTGGAATGGCAGAATCTAGCACAATTTCAGAACAGCAGGAAAGCATCAGAAAACTGTTGCACTATTTTTCTGTCTCTATTATTACAATAACCGCCTATGAATGTTTGTTCAAGATGCCTAAAGGGAGCCATTACTTTTACACTAGGTATTTCTCTTATTGATAGTGTCATTGTTTCTTGCTATAAATCCTCCTGTATTCTAATCATTGGACATTCTGGTCTTTGTAACTAGATATAAAATTCAAACCTATCGATAACAATTCTTTCAGCTCATTTTAATTAATAATTATACCGTCACCTGATTACACCATTCTAACAGCCCTTCAATTTTACACATACAATTCAAAACAAGGATCTTTCTCTGTCTCATTTTTCCCTTCCTCATTCACACATTGCAAACTATGCAGAATGTTCATCTGAGACCCCAACCTCTGCTTATTTTTGAAAGCAGTCAGTCATTAAGCAATATTAGTAATACTTTGTCATGTCCCTGCTCACTCATTGCTAGTGATTGCATGGACTATTGCTGCTAAGGGAAAAGATGTTTAAAATCAGGAAATACTGTACTCCTGATTCACAGTATCTCTGTGAGAGGTTGAGAGATATTTACTGGCAGATATGCAGTGCTAATCCATGGACCATTTAACATGGTTTGTTGACTATGCCAAATGGATACCTTCCCACAACACACTAAATAAATAGCATTATGATTTATTATGCTGTGTGAAGCTACTTGCCAAAGGTGACTCATTGAGATACAAATTTCTCACTCTGCCCCACTCTGACATTTAAATAACAAATAGAGTTTGGTGGACAGATTCATTTAAACTTGCAGATAATGACATAACTGTTTCATGAGTTATAGATTACCATCACACATATATCTGGGTTTATAGATCAGGGAAATTGTTTATCATAACAGAGCTTTTATCTATAAAGATTTTTTCCCCCAGACATTTAGAATAATTGCATCCAATAACACATACCAATGTTTTGATGAATGCATCAGTGCCTTTGGTAATCAGAATTTGAACATCCCTGCCCTAAAACAATAGATTATGCAAATCAAGGTAAATCTAATTCGAATGTTCAAATTGATTCAGAAAAATCAAACCATTATAGTTTGAAGGCCTGGTTAAATTCAGATTCTACCCTCTGAATTAGAATTATTTTTGTTGAAAGCAGTGTTTCTTTCTATGGCTCTAGTAGAGATTCTGTCTAGCAATGTAATATCAATATGTCCAACTCTTTTCTTTCTTTTCCAATAAGTTGTTTTGCTATGTGTCTTTTATTCCTTTCTCAGTTACAAATTCGTCATTCATCTCTACTCTAATCATTCTACCAGGTTTCCTTTTGTAGCTCATATGTTGAGTGTGTCAAAAGTCAGGTAAATAGGAAATGGGTTGATGACAAAGAGCAAACTTAACTGCAACGAAATTCTGAGAGGTAAGAGGCCATGTCAGAAAATTTGGTGCTTGTATAATCTGGAAAAGAACTTGGATTTGAATAAGTAATTTTAATTTAATTTATTTATTTGTCAAGCATATATGATTACAAGCAAAGTATAGACAAAGTATAAACATGATTATATATACTGTATATATAATAGTACAAGCATGATTATGAGTACAAGAAGTATGAATATATAGCTACATTAGGACAGGGACGGTAGGCACTATTGTGCGCTTATGCGTGCCCCTTACAGACCTCTTAGGAATGGGGTGAGGTCGATGGTAGATAATCTAAGGTTAAAGTTTTTGGGGTTTGGGGAAGAAACAACTGGGTCAGGTAATGTATTCCAGGCATTGACCACTCTGTTGTTGAAGTCGAATTTTTTGCAATCAAGTTTGGATCGGTTTACATTAAGTTTGTATCTATTGTTGCGGTTGAAGCTGAAGTAGTCATTAACAGGTAGGACATTGCAGCAGATAATTTTGTGAGCTACACTTAGGTCAGATCGAAGGCAATTCAAGAATTGGTCTAGCAAATGTTTTGTATGCTCTGGTTAAGAGGACAATGTTACCAGAGAAGAAGCTACGCAAGATTAGGTTAACCATTCTTAATGCCTTCTTAGCTATGCTGTTGCAGTGGGCTCTGGCACTTAGATCATTAGAGATGAGTACTCCAAGGTTCTTTACTGAGTAAGTATCATCAACAAGGTCATGATCATATACTTTGTATTTTGTGTTCTGATTATTTTTCAAGTAGATGTGGAAAAGATAATAAGTAATGTGGAAAAGATCTTGGATTTGAATAAGTAGGGGATAAATGCCCCTTCCATTCACACACACTATTATCATGCCACTTAGCTAAGCTATTGCGATTATTTCCTCATTTGGAAAGCAAACATTAAAACTGTAAGCATAAACTTTGCCCATGACTTGGTGAATTTATTTGATAGAGGAGCTATTATTTGCCTGAGGTGAGATTTACTGTCTTATTTGTTTCCCATTAAGTGTAAACATAAAGAATTCCCCACTGCCTATTGCTTGCCCATATGTAATTTACAGCATTTTAAATCTTCTCTGTTACCTGCAGGAAGAGAGACTGGGGAATCCTTGCTCTTAAAAGACATTCTGTCATGCCATCCATTAGTATTCTTTAAATGCGTACATTGGATTACTTCAACCTCATGGTGCACTTTGTAAATTCTTTCCTGGAAGAACAAGCAAAGTTTATCAACAACTGTCAAGATAGTGCAGTGCCTTGCATTTAATCTCTGCAGTTCTTTCCCAGGTATGTTTGATCAGCACCATAAAATGGCATCTAAGGAGCAGAACAAGACCATAAGTACTGTTAATGATCCAACATTTGGATTAAAAAGAAAATTCTTAAATGGATCTGTGATAAGGATCAAAAGAGCTTTTATGGAGCAACAAGTCTTGTATGCGTGCTCCTTGATGGCATAGGAATTGCCTTTTTGGGGAGCTAAGAAAGCAAGTTTCAACCTAAAAGCATTCAATTGCTTTGGCTGCCAACAAGGTTTATCTTTATTAGGGATGGATTTTGACAGAAAATTGGGTTGACTTTGGCAAGCGTGCTCTGAAATCTTTCAGAAAGAAAACATGAATGAAATGATATACTTTTTTTCTCAATGTGTAGGGGGTACCTAACTCACAAGAGATTGAATGTTTGACTGTAAGGTCCAAGCCCAAAGAGATACAATGAAATCCAACTGAGTCCAATTTTTTCATTTGCTTACACCTAATAGACAGTATCTTGCCAAACTAAAGCTATAACCTTCTAGCATAATAGATGTAATATTGAGAGATTCTAGAGTATGGCTACCCTGACTCTCTTTCTTCCTCTTCAATCCAGCTGTGCACTGCACAGTCTCTTAATCTGGGTTTCTTGCTGCAATATCTGGAAGTTGAGTCATGGCAACTGGATTTCTTTCCTTGTTGGTTCAAACTGTCTGAAGAAGACTGAAGAAACTACTTGGATAAGCAGCAAAACAGTTTGAACCAACAAGGAAAGAAGTCTAGTTGACATGATTCAACTTCCACTCAACACTACCTGGATGACTGACAATCTTCATTGACACAGTCTCTCTGCAATGTACAGCTTCCTCCCTGGGGAACCATGATGCTGCCGAGACTCCCACTTCCCCACACACAGAGATACTCCTTCTTCAGGTCCACATTCCATAGCATTGATAGTGTTTAAGCATATGCAAATAGTCATACGCTGAGTACAGGACTATGCAGTTTTCAGACCAAGTATGTTTCCCTGACCCACGGTGGCAGCATTTTACAGGATTTTTAGTGATAAATAACAATTGGGCAAATTGTGTTAAGTTCATGGCATACCTAATATCTCTTTTTAAAAGTGAGTTCTCTCCATTGCCAAGAACATCTAAACATAATTCTGAAGCTAGAAAAGGGATAGGCAGAAGAAGGTGTATATATATCCAATATTCCAGGGCCGAAGTCTTGTATTCCTGCTATAAATATTCTTTAGATATGTTGTGGCCCGCCAGCGGCCAGCAGAGCTGGCAGCAGAGTCGGACAGTGAGGAGGTTGGGGAGGAACATGGGCTAGTCCTGGAGGCTGGGGAAGGCTCGGATGAAGGCTCTGCATCGGAGGCAGAAAGGGGGCCAAGGCCGTCTGGCAGTTATCAGCTGCCTCCAGAGCTAGACAGCAGTGAGGCAGAGGAACAGCTGTAGCCTGTTCCCAGTGTGCGCATGCGCAGAGCTGCCAGAAGAAAAGAACAGCTAAGAAATCAGAGTTGACTTGGGAGTAAAGCCACAGGTGGACGATGAATGGCCCCTCCCATAGGAAATAAAAGAGGAGAGAAAGGGGAGTGGGCTTTTGCAGGAAACAATTTGGTTGGTCGGTCGGTCGATTCAGGAATGTGAAGATCTGTCCGTGAATCTCAGAGACTGTGCCAAGTCTTTTCTTGCACAGCACTGTGTTTGGAAAATATTTACATGGCAGCTTTCCAAGCTAGATAAAGTCTGTGGTCATAAATTCACCTTTGAAAGACTGTTTGCCAGGCCTTTGCTGAATGTGAATGAGAGGAATTAACATTCATTTAATAAAAGGGGTTTTGTTGGGACCAGGATTCTGCTTCGTGCTTTTTGGAGAAGCCTAGTCAGAACAAGATAGCAAATCCTAGATGGTATTAAAGAAATGATGCAGTGTGTGCTATTTCAAAACAAAAGCCCCTAATCTTTTCTATATTAAATTATTCAAAAGATCGGTGAAGGAGATGATGCCTATTTTATGGGCATGCAAGGGTTGCAGCAGAAACCAGACATGGAAGTCAAGCATGTTTATGGCAGAAGGCCTCAGCTGAGGAGAGTATTATGGTAAACAAAGATAAGAGAAACCAAAATCAAATTTGAGTTCTTTGGTGAAGGCAACAGGAATCAGAACCATGGTTAGCTCCAGTAGTAATTTTTTTTTTCTGGAATGGCTATAGTAAGTGTAAATAATTGCTTCATGCACACTCCAAAAGCAGACAAAGTCTTATTTAGGTAGCCATAATCTTGGAGGAAAAAAAGCTTTGTGTCCATTGCTTCTCATGGAGATGGGGTGAGAGTGTTGTTGACATGCTCTTGCAAATGAAGAGGATTTGTTTCTTAAAAGATGAAGCGGAATCCAGTTAGGAGAAGATGCTGCTTCAATATGGTCCTCTC
Source organism: Thermophis baileyi (assembly GCA_003457575.1). Lineage (NCBI taxonomy): Eukaryota > Metazoa > Chordata > Lepidosauria > Squamata > Dipsadidae > Thermophis > Thermophis baileyi. The sequence continues at coordinate 4,571,332 of QLTV01004403.1, forward strand.
TGGCTGTAGAATAATTTTTATTCAGAAATAGGTACTCTATGCTCCAACTCCTTTGGCCTTTTGGAAGCAAGTTAAAAGAGAATTGTCCTAGAGAGTTTTTTTTAAATTAACAATAAAGTGGCGTAAACATGATTATGAACTCCAAAGTTTAAACCAATGTAATATCTTGGTTATTGCTTTTATTATAATTATTATTATCATAAAATATAACTGGCATGATTGTGACAGTTTAAGAAAATCATATATTTATTCATATATGAATAAATAAATAATGGGTAGTATGGGTAGTTCTTGATAGGTGTCTGGGCTATTTTTGCCTTAAACCTGGTTGAATGTATACACATGGGTTCCAACTTTCTTTGCTCTTCTGCTTTCTACATTCTTTTGGTGGTAATATCTGAAAAGAGTCTGGAAAAATCTAAAAAAGAGCTGAGCACCCTGGGACATACCAAGTGGAACTTCTCTGCACTCCCTGTACAATCTCTATTTGAATTTATAAATGGAAGGCTTATAATTATTTAATATTAGAATGAATGCTGGTCTTTTTTTTCCTCCAGCTTTCAACTGTGTTTCTATATCTGTACACAGTTATAATGCGGTTGAAGTCTTTGATATTCCTTTGCTGGATGTTGAATCTTTTTTCCCCCCAAACATAAATGAGAGGTGGGATTCTTTTTCTCTATTATAACAACATTCAGCTTCTCAGAAGGCATTATATTACAAAAAAAACATAGTTTCAATATCAGATCTAGGAAGTTTTGATTTTGGCAGTTGGTTCTTAAGGTTTTTTTTTCCCAGCATCTGATTTGTCATTTTCCTATTCTTTTCTAAAATTATCTACACATATTTTTACATGCCCTCTTTCAGCGGAATTATTTTGATGTCAGCTTATCCAGACAAAAGTCTTCCCAGTGTTTAAAAGCAACAAGACACAGCTCCAATACTAACACATTCATAATGAATAAGTACTGCTATGGAAAACTACAGAGAGTCATCAAACAAAAGAAAAGCCTTGGAAAAAATATATAAAAAATTAATAGAAATATTGTAGTGGAAGAAAATCCAAAGAGCATATCATAAGTGAGCCTACTGCGGGCATACGTACTTCATGTTTATTTAAGCAAAAAACAAAACATAAATTAGCAAATGTATAAAAAAGATAAAAATAAGACAGCTGTGAGTTTTATAGAAATGTCACTTTTCATTCATCCTGAATAATTTTCCATATCTTTTTTTCCCTTTTCACAAAGAAGAAAAAAACAAATAAAGATAGAGGCTAAGTCCACTAAATTTACTATATGTTATATTTCTGTTAGAGAATTTTTTTTCTCTGTTGTAGAAAAGTAGAAAAATAAATCAGAAGCACTCACAGTTGACTGCATTTTGCTGAATCAAATAACTTCTTTATAATCATATCAAAATATTTTCAGTACCATACATTCTTCTCTATAGCAACATTGCATAATGAAGTCTTCACACAGAGAGATTCAGAGACAGACCCGAGACTGGAAAAAATGTCCAGCTCCTGGCTTAATTCCTTTTGCACAGACTCAGTAGCACTTTACTCACATTGGCTGACTGAGTTACCACATGACTCTTCCTGCTCATGAATATCCCAACACTCCTCCCTTCATGACAGGAAGAGACATCAGACCTATTGACTTTATACAGTTTCCATGGTGGACACCACCCAATGGTTTGGTCATCATGTTAGGTTTTTTAATTTCATACCCTGGTGCTTGACTCATATAAATTTCTTCCTCTAATTCAGCATTGAGGAATGCAGTGGTTATATCAAAGTGCCAAATTTGATTCCAAATATGGAATTTTTACATCGCCTCTTCCGATGACTTTCACCTTCTGGCCATTTGCCAAAGCCACACCTCCTCTTGCTACTGGAACAAACCTGCAAAATATTTCTGAGTCATTAACAATTGTTTGACTTGCCCCACTGTCAATTAGCCACTTGTCTCTGTTGTTGCTATAGCAAACTTTTGCAACACCAAAATGTTCCTTTTGCAAATCAGTCTTCTTTGCTTGCACATTTGTTCTTCCTTGCAAAATGGTCCTCTGCAAATTTTTTCTTTGCAGACAATTTCTTTTCAG
>QLTV01004403.1:4575633-4587580 GCA_003457575.1 Thermophis baileyi
CTCCCCTCCCCCTCCCCCTCCATCTCCAACTCTTTTGAAATAGGTGGAAGAATTTCTAAGCACCTTCTCGAGACATAAGTGGCTCACTTCACTGTCATTTTTTAAAGAGTAGAAATCTGGGCTTGAGTTGATTTATTTCTATCACACAGCATTTTTAAAAGGAAATTACAGTACCTAAGGATTTTCCTGTGTTTAATTAGAAGGCAAAAGTCTTTTCCTTGGCTCGGTCAGAATTTTGTAGGGCATACGTTAATATTTAAGGAAATGGCTCAAATAATTACTTTTCCCCTTCCACCCTCTATGCTGAGTTCATTTGATTGGTTCAACGATTTGGAATAGTTTCAAACATTAAATAGTTCAAAATAGCAATAGCAATAGCACTTAGACTTATACACCACTTCATAGTGCTTTAGAGTTTTCTCTAAGCAGTTTACAGAGCCCCAACAATCTGGGTCCTCATTTTACTGACCTCAGAAAGATGGAAGGCTGAGTCAACCTTGAGCTGGTCAGGATCGAACTCATGGCAGTAGGCAGAGTCAGCCTGCAATATTGTCGCATTGTACAATACAATTGCATTGTAATGACTGTGCCACCATGGCTCCTAATGTAGCCCACAGTTTCCACAGGGTTAAATCTAGTTTATAAAATTGTTTGATTCATACAAAAAGTGAATAAAAAAGTGCCATAGGAACTATGGGCAATCAGAGCTCCATAGATACCATAAGCATGAACACCATATGGATCACTTTTAAAAAAAAGATTGCATATAGTCACCCCTCTCCTATCCTACTTTTTGTGGACATATTTTTCTTAGTTTCGTAAGTAAGAAATTTCAAAGATATTGAAAGATAATTCAACACAGGATTTAAAAAAAAAATATGCCTGTCTTCACTGCTTTGCTCTGAGCTCTGACATTTTCCATGCTAAAGCTGAACAGAGATTAAAATGAAATCTCAGGTCACGGTCAGTAGAGAGATAGGAAAGGAAGCATCCAGCTACTACATTTATTGGGTGTTTGGTTTCAGGCCTTGTTTACATGACACCTCAAACGGTCTATAAAACGGGTGCAGTGTTGTATCCATCATCAGGCTTGCAATCAGTAAGCTGTCTTATAAAAATGGTCATCAGCAGAATGTAGCTTTCATGAGTGAGGAATTTTGGCTTATTCCAGACTATTGTTATCAGAGGCATGAAAATGCTATGTCTAAATAGATTTAGGATTAATCCATCTGTTTCCTAAGCCCTAGCCATCCGCCAAGATATCAAATGAAATTTGATGGGCAGCAATCTGCTCTGGAAATCAAAGCTCACCTCCCAAGCCTAAAAGACTATCTAATGTCCAGTGTCAGTACCTGCTAGGTGCGTGTAATATAATGCATTAGTGAACTTGCAAGATTATGTTATTGTAGTCTTACAACAAAGTAGACTTAGTTCATCTAGTCCTATTTCCTGTGTGGTTCATCTGGGAGAGATGACATCATTCTTCCAAGTTTGAAAGTACAAACCTCCCGCCCACTACTTTTAACTGCTTGGCCGGATCTTTCCTAAGTTTCTTTCACTGACCATTAAACCACTGGAGGCTCCTTCTTATCTGATTGTTTCCTAGGCAGCATCTCTCCTTCTCTTCTCACCAGGCCACTAATGCATTCCATTACAGTGCGGGATGCTATTATGCAGGTTGGCCCTTTGACCTACAATTGGCCCAATATTCTACAATAAAGCCATTCTCAGAGGATCTGAATATTCCTGTGCATGTGAAGGGAGCTCTCTCTCTCTCTCTCTCTCTCTCTCTCTCTCTCTCTCTCTCTCTCTCTGAAGGGAGCTCTCTCTCTCTCTCTCTCTCTCTCTCTCTCTCTCTCTCTCACACACACACACACACACACACACACACACACACACAGAGAGACAGAGAGAGAGAGAGAGAGAGAGAGAGAGAGAGAGAGAGAGAGAGAGAGAGAGAGAGAGATATGAATTATCTTGCCGAAAAATTTCAAGGTTGATTTTCTCCAAAGGATCTATTATTTCCTATTAACACCACATTCTATACTTCCCTGCAAACAAAAAAAAAGTAAACAGCTGGAATAATACTCACAAACACCTAATATATGCAGTTGCAGGTATTTGATGTTTCTTCATTATAATCTTTGGTTGAATCTTTTGAGAAGTATAATCTTGATTCTCTAATCAGAAAAATACCCTAATATTGTTGTCTTAATTTTGAATCTCTGATCTCCAATCAGATTGCATTTTACCACCTGCAAATTTCAATACTGTGTGTGTGTGTGTGTGTGTGTGTGTGTGGTGTTTTTCCACAAGTCTTGTAATTCAGAGCCCAGCAAGGAAAGGAAGCAGAGCACATTCTCCAAATTGACACAAAAAAAAAGGTCTCTCTAAAGAACTTTTCCTGAGACTATGTATAATGTGTCCTAATCTCATTTAAAAATGAAAATAAAGCGACTACTTGTCCACCACCCTCTGGCCACTTGCTTTTGTTTTCCTTTTTGACTTTTGGCATGGCTCATTGGCAGAGTTAACCTTTTTCTGTAGATGATGCCCAACTGAGAAGGATGTTTCAACTATCCTGGTTCGACCTATTATAAGTAGTCTGGAAACTAAAGTAAACTGAGCAGAATTACATACTTTGAATATATGTAGCTGTAGGCCACTATGCCCATTAACACAATGTCTTTGTATTAACAGTTTAGTATATATACAACACAATCTAATATTAAGAAATCATCTGTATGAAATGCAGTAGTCATACAGAAGGCGTGCTGTCTTAGACCCACTCATACAGAGAAGACAGCTTGATCACTTAGTACAAGGTAATATAAATGCCAACAAGAAGCAGAAAGAAAATAAAGATATATTTTTTTTTAAAAAAAAGGAGGTTAGTAGAGTGGCAGGATAAAAGAGGGAACTAAAAGAATGGAAGAACTACAGCCTCATTGAACAGAGACTAACAGAGATTAGTCTAGAAATTCTTACGCAGAAAAACTGAGAGTTTTTATTTTTTTTTATTTTTTTTATTTATTTTATTTATTTGTCAAACATGTACAAGATAGCAGGTCTAGGTATAATCATAAACATAATCAAAGTGAATACAGATAGATGAGGACAATAGGACAGTAGGACAGGGACGGTAGGCACGCTGGTGCGCTTATGCAGGCCCCTTACAGACCTCTTAGGAATGGGGTGAGGTCCACAGTAGACAGTCTAAGGCTAAAGTTTTTTGGGTTTGGGGTAGACACCACAGAGTCAGGTAGTGAATTCCAGGCTGTGATCACTCTGTTGCTGAAGTCGTATTTTCTGCAGTCGAGTTGGCGACGTAGTTCTAAGTTGTCTAAGCCCAAAATTTCAAGTCTTGTGGAATAAGGTATTCTGTTGCGAGTGGAGGAGTGGAGGGATAAAGTTAAGAGGGATAAAAGGGTATGCATCTGGGGAAAGGCAAAGGATCATATTAGAAAGAACAAAAATGGAGGAAAAAATCAGTAGAATCTCCTTCTCTCTCTTCTTTCTCTCTTCCTCCCACCCCCACCAGAGGTGGGTTCCTCCCAGTTCAGACCAGATCGCCCGAACCGGTAGCGACCCGCTGGTGACATCACTGAACTGGATTGGTCGGTGCCAGTCTGCGGGCGCCACCATCATTTTATTTGAATTTGTTTTGAATTTTTTACGTTTTGGAACTTTTTTTCCTGTTCTGCTGCTTGAAAGTGGGCCCTCCCTCCTGCCCCCGGGTTTATACAGACCTTTATTCCTTCTTCTGAAGCCCAACTGATCAGCTCCTTAGCTGCGTTTTGGGCTGATTTTCAACTACTGAGCATGCGCTGAAGCAAAATTGCACGAGAGGACGCGCGCAAAACGTGCACTTCCGTCGCGATGCGAACCGGTGGGGAAGGTAAGTAGAACCCACCCCTGACCCCCACCTTCCCTAAATAAATTGCAATAGAAGGGAGTGACATAAATACAGCAACATTCCCAAGTGGTCTGCAAGTTCTGGAGATGATGGTAAGCATTGGCCAGCTATTCACAGTAATATCAGAGATGCCTTGGGTCACACTGAAGATCTATCCTAGACTCTGCCCAGGTAAGGAAAGAAAGTTGCAATAATGTTTGGTGTTTTTTTTTTTTTTTTGATTCTCCAACCTGTGTTTGAATCTTTCCAAAGTTAATTCTAATCAAAAATCGGAATGAATCAACAGGACATCTCAAACTAATCTAAATATTTGATTCATCATTTTGACTTGAAGGAGTCATTACCTTCAAAACTCCTTTAATCAAATCCCCCCCCCTCTTCAAAATTTCACCCAGTGATATAATTCTCAGTTATGGGGGGGGAAATCTATCTGGTGTATGCTTTTTAAAAATAAGTCAGAAAAAAAGATGACAAAATTATTTCATGATAAATGGAAATTGTAGTGTTATTTAAGTGCTCATACTGCTTGATATTGTGTGGGCTTATATTGCAGTTCATTATGTGTCCCATCAGCAGGCTCTTTAATTTTGGTGAGCCATTTTAGCAAAATACATCATCTATAGAAATCAGTTCAACAAATTGTGAGCCAGTTTAGAGTAATGGTTAAGGCACCAAGTTAGAAAGTTCCACCTCAGCCATGAAAGCCAGGTGGGTGACTTTGGCCAGTCCCTCTCTCTTTCAGTTCATAGGTTATTGTTGTTGTGGGGAAATAGGAGGAGGAAGGTGTGTTGGATATGTTTGCTGCCTTGAGTTATTTGGAAAAATAATAAAGACAGGATTTATTTTTATTTATTTTATTTAGTTTGTCAAACATAAGATAACAGGTATAAGTATAAACACGGACATGAACACAGGAAATGGGTACGAATAAATGGGGACAGTAGGACAGGGACGGTAGGCACGCTGGTGCGCTTATGCACGCCCCTTACAGACCTCTTAGGAATGGGGTGAGGTCCACGGTAGACAGTTTAAGGTTGAAGCTATGGGGGTTTGATGAAGTAACAACGGAGTCAGGTAGAGCATTCCAGGCATTGACCACTCTATTGCTGAAGTCGTATTTTCTGCAATTGAGTTTGGAGCAGTTTACCTTGAGTTTGTATCTATTGTGTGCTCGTGTATTATTGAGGTTGAAGTAGTAATGAAATAGTAAATTGGCAAACCAATGGCAGTTACCTATGATGGTGAGAGAGAAGCTACCTGAAGATGGGTTCCGGCATGACTCTGAAAGCTTGGAAGACTAAACCTCTGCTCTCGGTGACTGATCCAGATTAGATCCTGCAACATTATCCTGAAACTCATATATTTGCCTTCATTCATATCGATTTTGGTTGGCTGAACTAACAGATCAACGTCTCTTTTTGATGATCAACTTTTGAGGCATTTAGGTAACTTCTTTCTATATTGCCACTCTGCTGAGTGTCAAGATAGCAATGGCTAGGACTGGCAATATCTGCTTACCTATCTTATTGTGGTTGATGCCAGGGGTCCATGTTTATAAGGATATTGACAAAGGAAGACTCCTTGGTTTCTTATTTTACTCAATACAATTGGAGATTGTGTCTGCATTTATATACATGCTGGGTGCTGTCAGATTTTGGCACTGAACTTCCCTCTTTAAAATCAGACATTAGGCTGAACCCTAGAACTGTAATCTGCACGCAGCAAATCAATATATAACAATGCTGGCTTTCATTGTTACACTGAATGTTGTTTTAGTGTTGCATTGGTAACTACTGTTTGTAGTTTCATGATAGTTTTCTTAGAGATAGTTTCTGCAAGAATATGATAGCATATGATTCCATACATGTATGATAAGAAATTATATTTGATAATAATTTACTTTATTTTCCAAACTATTTAATAAAAATAGACACTTTTAAAAATGATTGTTGCTAATGATAGGACTATAAAGACTTGGTTCTGTTTGAGCCTGGGCCACAGGTGTGTGATAGAGTCTGTATCTTGACTGTGAAGACTGTGATCTTTTGTGATTTCCCTCCCCCCAAAGTGCTATTTAAGTTTTTTTAATGTGATTTTATTATTTCAATATTGTCAACCATCCAGAATTAGATAACTCCAATGTATCAATCAAGTTTGCTTTTGCCTTATGTGGAAAAAAAATGATTCAAAAGGGGGTTAATTAAGATGTATTGCAGAAAACACAATGATTAACTACTTGTGTGTGTGTGTGTGTATCTCTATATCTACCACTGTATCTAATCTATATCTATTTTGAGTAAAAAATACTCATGGGAGTCAGGGCTAAGTCCTTCACACAAGTATGGGATGATTACTTTTGCAAAATTAGATTCATAAAAAAATATAATCATAATGGAAATACAATTGTTGAATTTGCATTAGCTGATTAGTACTGAGTGGGTTTTAATGACAATTTATTCACAGGTTTTATCAATCACTTCTTCAGATATATTATACCCATTTCTGTTTCCTCCTGAACACATAAAACAAAAGTACAAAAATTCTAACTGCTAAATCTGATTTACCAGCATCAGGAAATGCATATGATTCAGATCAGGAAGTGAAAGCAGACTAAGATGCTTCAAAACCATGGTAAAATATGTAACAATAAATAGCATACACCTTAATCACTCCCCAACAATAAAGTAACATCAAATGTACATTCAGAAGATATTCTAAATAAAGAATGAATGAAGTAGATAAACAGAAAGTTCTTTTATAGTAGAAAAAATGCTTTTCTCAAGATTGGATGATGAATTTCATAGCACAATATAATTAGTAAGAACAATTCTTGTGCAATCAGGTTGAAAGGAGTATAATATGTCAATCCTGACCAGAAGGCATTTCTTCAAATAGCTTTGTTTCAAGGACTATGAGTAGCATGGACTGAAAAACAAAACATTAAACAGTTGTTGGAGAACAAGTGTTGAAATCTATCTCTGGCTTTCAACCATGTGTGAAACAGTTCCCCCCCCCCAGTTGGGTGTAAAATGCCATGTTTGTTCCTAACACATGAGCTGTCTTGCATTAACTGTCATGTAAATATATTTTATTCCCATCATCTTAAACTTTCTTTTTTTTTCTTTTTTCCAGTTGGGTTTTCAAAGGAAAAGTTCTCTAGCCATTCATCCATACACTTACTGGCCAATAGTTGAGGCTTTTCATCTCAAAATGAAAATAAAATAAAATCTAGATGTAATTCTGAGTATAAAAAGTTTGAACAAATAAAATAAAATAATAAAATACAATACAATATATAATAAAAGAAAAGAAAAGAAAAGAATAAAATAAAATAAAATAAAATAAAATAAATAAAATAAAATAAAATAAAATAAAATAAAATAAAATAAAATAAAATAAAATAAAATAAAATAATAAAATAAAGAAGTATAATCCTCTGCTAGTCCTATTTTTAAGATTTCTATTCTTTGTTGAATCACACACAGACACACACAAATACACATAATACACACACATGTTCACAAGAATTTTCATCTTATTTAAGGAACATCCTTCCCCCCCCTTATATTTCATGAAAGCCATTGCACAGCCATAAATGAAAACACCTATTAAATAAACTCAATATTTCAAAAGAAGAAACCCACCCACCAGTCAAAATGAAATATTGATATAGTTACGGTTCCTTTAAAAAAAAACACAAGAAAAAGAAAAACACTTCTAATAGAGAAACCATCTCCTTTTTCCCTGGTAATTCAATGAAGAAAGGGGGGAGGGGGGAATTGCAAAGCTTGTCAATTTAGAAGGGAGGAAAAATCAGTGCAGACATTATTTCATAGTCATTGCTTCATTGATGATTCTTGGACACTTTTCAAATGACTGTCCTATTTACATTTTACTCACAGAGGCTTGGTTGGTACAGTGTGCTTAGCCGTTGTTGTTGTTGTTGTTGTTGTTGTTGTTTTTCTTTCTCTGTTCAAAAAGGAGGAGGGAATCTCCCAGTCAGGTTACAGCTGGAATTAGCGCCTCTCAAAGACCGAGTAAGGAAGATGAGCATTACCCAAAAATCTGAACAAACATATAAAACTGAGGGTATTTCAATTTGAATTCCTTCCCTGAAGAAAGTGTTGGACAATATCCAAAATGGCCCCATGCCCCATTATCCTATCTGCCATCCTTCAGACCCCATGCCTCACTTCCTTTTGGTTCTGTGATTGATGATAACGTTGCGATAGCTATTTTGTGAAAGGGACAATCCCCTCTCCATTTTACAGATTTGATAGTATCACTACAGGACCTCAAAGTTGGGCAGATGGACTTAGAAGATATAAGGTCTCCACCTGTTTTTCATCTATGCCTGTTAGAAAAAGAAGACATTTTGTTGTCAATTCTTAGATTTCCTTTTTGAAATGTCACAGAAGATGGAAGCTACACAAATAACCCTTTTCAATCTGAGGCCCTCTAACGTATTTGTTGCTGTAGAGATACACACTGCTATCTCCAGATGTAGTGCATTAAAAGTTAATTTACATTTGCATTATTACTTTGCTTGATTGTTTTCGCCTGCATTCTTCTTTAAAATGCTCAAAGATATAATCCATATGGAACAGCAATGACTTTCTTTTTCTGCGTCCTGAAAAAAAAAAAAAGATATATAGTACATCTTAAAGTCCAACTGTTTTATCTTGGTTTCACTTGCTTGAATAATGGCCTATAGATAGTCAGTTTAATCCTTGGGGGTGCTTTTTTATATATACAACAAACTTTTTTCAAGCTTTGAAGTGCTTTACTTTTTTTTTTTTTTTTTGAGAGTGATGGGGGGGTTGATGAAATAGCTTCTTTCAAGCAAAATCTCCTCACTTCAAAGAGGGATGGGAAGAAGAAGAGAAGAGAAATACGTCTCACTATTCCTTATTTATCTGTCCTCATTCTGATTCACCCTGTTATTGTCTTGTACAGTATGAACCGCAAGACTTGCTAATAAGTTATTTAACACAGTCACGTCTTATGACACCATCTGTTCTCACCAGTTGCAAAAAAAAAAGGGGGGGAACTAACTGCTCCGAATGTACCAGTCCTCAATTCTATCCATTTACCTCCATCTGTCATGGTTATTAGTAGTAATAAATGGAAGCATCTCACCATGGTGGATATCAGCTAGAAGTCAATATACAAGGCTGTCATCTTACACTGTCAGGTCTTAGCTAAGTTGAGCTACGGATTGATAGTCCAGCTCTAATGTGCAGAGACTGAGATCCAGATGGTTGAAGGGAAAATGAAAACTGAAAAGTACAGGTCAAGAGGAGATAAAGGAGAAGGGGTGAACAAGGAAATGCAAAAGCCCGATCCTGGATAAGCTAGATTCTCATTGCGTTGAGCCAAATCTACTCTACATTCTCATCTAGTATTCAAGCTCCAGTTCTCCAGTGGATTATTTGTTTTTAGAGAACAGTAAATTTAATTGCTTTTCTATATATGTGTATGTGTGTATGTGCTTCTGGCAGGCTGGAGATAATGTTGGCTTCAGGGAAATAAATGCTCCAGCACCACACTTCTTTTATCCTATGGTTGATCAGATGAAGTTGATGAGTTTGAATCCAGAAGGATCAACATGTCCTCTGATTTAGCTTCTTTCCTCAAACCATAACGGATGGGCATCTAGCACAACATTATCCTGCCATTACTATTTTTGAAGACAAAAAATATGTATTTTTAGTTGTAAATCTTTCCTTTAGGAGCTCAAGGTTTCATCTCTCTTCCATTTCACCCAGAATGTGAAATAGGCCTAGGCTTGAGAGCAAGTGACTGACCCAAGGCAGCCAGTGAGTTCTCCTGGCTGAGGGCGGACTTGAACATGGAACTGCCCAGTCTTAATTCAACTCCTTAACCATCAAACCCAACTGGTTCTCAGTGAATTAAAAAAAAATCAGCTGCACATAATAGTCTCGATATTTATTAGTAATAAGATCTTTCTTACTTGGAGAAGCTGACAATCTAAACTGTAAGTTCCACAGAAAAGGGTAGAAGAAATATTCTTTTCATTCTTTTATGGGTCATTGTGTTACTTGGAATGGGAACATGAGGGCTCAGACACTATGCTTCAAATCTCTTGCAAATGAAGGCAAATATACATGTCCCAGGATAATACTGCAGGATCCAATCTGACTCACTCACCGGGACCAAAGGTTTATTCTTTCAAGTTTTTGAACTTCTGCTGGAGCCCATCCTGAGGAAAACTCCACATTCTGGAGAGTGAGAAGTTCCCTGAGGATGGGCTCCAGCATGACTCCAAAAGCTTGGAAGAATAAACCTCTGGTCCTGGTGACCGACTCCGATTGGATCCTGCATTATGCTTTAAATATTTCAGTTCAGTGAGAGCTCCTCCTATGCGATGCAGAAGATGTCTTGCTTAATAATAAGCAGTATCTGGGCAAAGACTGTAAGGTAAAGGTAAAGGTTCCCCTCGCACATACGTGCTAGTCATTCCTGACTCTAGGGGGCGGTGCTCATCTCCGTTTCAAAGCCGAAGAGCCAGCGCTGTCTAAAGACCTCTCCGTGGTCATGTGGCCGGCATGACTAAACGCCGAAGGTGCACGGAACACTGTTACTTTCCCACCAAAGGTGGTCCCTATTTTTCTACTTGCATTTTTACATGCTTTTGAACTGCTAGGTTGGCAGAAGCTGGGACAAGTAATGGGAACTCACTCCGTTATGCGGCACTAGGAATTCAAACTGCCAAACTGCCGACCTTTCTGATCAACAAGCTCAGCGTCTTAGCCACTGAGCCACCGCATCCCCAGCAAAGTACAACAAAGACTGTAGCCTTTGGCAAACTGCAGCTGGAATTTGCAGTTATATGATGATGGAACAAGTCTCCACTTTGAAGAATAGGTTGTCACAACTAAGCCATTAAGCTTCAATTATGGCAGAGGTGATCATGGCCTGGACTTTGTACAGCTAAAACTAGAGTCCTTCTTAACTCAGCCTCCTACCCAAAGGTGCATAATTAATTAATTTAATCTGGAGGAGCTGTTCTCCATTTCTAATTAATAGGATATGCCCAAATCTTCTGTTGTATGGTAGAGCCTGGTGTAAAATGATTAATGAACACAAATTAGAGTTGTTTCCTCATACATCCCTTTTCTAAATTGTCCCAGCGTCTATTACTACTGCTGTATTGTTGTTTTCCTTTTTGAAAAACGAAAGTGGATGATTGCTTTTATTTATAAAGCAAGCAAGTAGATGCTTTTAATTCCAACAGTCTGGAAGGAAACTTAAAGTATTTGTTTCCAAAGCAAACAAAATGCTGAGTACTGTTTGTTTGTTCATTGACAGTCAGTTATTTTTGCTTTTTATGTTTTCCCCCCCTCACTGTAAGATTCTGATTTTGATTGAAGGATGAACCCAGTATAAATAACCAAGATTCTTCTTGTACAATGGCTGAGTTTACACAATGTGCTAAGTACCAACAATATTTCTACCATTGTTTACTCAATAAATCACAAGGGCTGCATTTTATGTTTGTGTTTGGAAAGGGGTACTACATTTAATATGCATTTTTGCAAATGTCACTGAACTGGTTCATACTGTATATTACACTAGCAAGAATGGTTTGCATCTTGTTGAATAAATCACAATTGGTTTGGCTCATACAATATGCTAAGCAGTCAACATGCGTTACTGTAGTCTATACTGTAGCTCAACAAAGAATGTTCTTTCTGCACAAACTCAGAAAGCTCAAACTGCCCAAAGAGCTGCTGATTCAGTTCTACAGAGGAATTATTGAGTCTGTCATCTGCACCTCCATAACTGTCTGGTTTGGCTCTGCAACCAAACAAGACAAACACAGACTTCAACGGATAATTCGAACTGCAGAAAAAACAATTGCTGCCAACCTGCCTTCCATTGAGGATCTGTATACTGCACGAGTCAAAAAGAGGGCTGTGAAAATATCTACAGACCCCTCACATCCTGGACATAAATTATTTCAACTTCTACCCTCAAAACGATGCTATAGAGCACTGCACATCAGAA
>QLTV01004403.1:4619470-4629966 GCA_003457575.1 Thermophis baileyi
AAGAAAGAAAGAAAGAAAGAAAGAAAGAAAGAAAGAAAGAAAGAAAGAAAGAGAAAGAAAGAAAGAAAGAAAGGAAGGAAGGAAGGAAGGAAGGAAGGAAGGAAGGAAGGAAGGAAGGAAGGAAGGAAGGAAGGAGGAAGGAAGGAAGGAAGGAAGGAAGGAAGGAAGGAAGGAAGGAGGGAGGGAGGGAGGGAGGGAGGACCACAAACCTGGCTGGCACTAGACACAGCTTCAGAGGATGCTTTGAAACAGCACAACAAAGGCTGGAAGGGACCTCAGAGGTCATCTAGTCCAACCCCCTGCTCCCTGGCAAAATGGACTGCTAAATTGGCCGCACCCACCCAGTCACATGACAACCTCGCCATGCCCACCCAGTCACATGACCACACGGCCACGCCACCTGAAGCCATACCCACCTGACCTCCAAGCCACGCCCACAAAATAAGCCACGCCCACAGAACCAGTAGGGAAAAATTTCACATTTCACCCCTGGGGTGAAGGTATCAGTACTTTCCTGGTTGAAAGATTCACGAGATTGTAGAAAGTGGGCAGGGACTCTCTATCCCCAGAATAAGATTCTTTGATCCATTTAGATGTGCTGAACTCAATAGATCACATTATTATTGGGTACCTGGATTAAACATGCTTGTGTTGGGAACTTGTCAGCTAGGCTAGAAGGAGGAGTCAAGCTGTGACCTAGCTTGGAATCATTGCACAGCTGCAAATGGCATAGGCATGACTTCCCCCAAGATGCATGAAATCCACTTATTCCCAGGGGAAGGCAAACAGTCTGGTAAGATTCTTGTAACATAGGTAGTAGAAAATAAAGTTGCTGACATTAGCTATTTGTGAGTGGCTCTGGTTGCTTGTGTCTGACAGCTTGTAAACCCAGCCTTTTCTTTTTCTGCTATTTGCTGTTCATTAATACAATTAGGGATGGTTTCAAAAAAAAAAATTGGGAGGGTGAAAATCTGCATTCTATCTAATGGTTCTCCTTTTCAGATTAGTGGGTAGTCCTCCTAGAATCTCTGTGTTTACAAACATTGTCGTGATTTTTATTATAATTTTTCTGCATTGTCCTATAATAATCTTACTGCCTAAGAACAAGATCCAGAACAAGATTGTTGTTTTTTTTCCTGGATGCAAACTGGGTGGAGATCATAACATAAAAGCTATGGGATTCTAATATTTTACCATATTGTAGGCAGAATAACACCTAGAGGGGGTTTACTTCTTTCTCATAATTGGTTGCTAGAGGTGCCACTTTTCATGTTGAGTTGGAAGAAAATGCCTGACACTCCATAAGTAATGACAGGTTTCAAAAGTCCTTTGAAAATGTCAGCTGTGGGTGACATGTTGCATATTCCTGCCTTTTTCCTTAATGTCTTAACTGAACAAACCATGGAGTTGCAAAAGACCTAGTTATATATTCTGCACCAGTGCCATTACACCAAAATGCTGTCTTATTCACAGCACCCTCTTAGCTGGCTTTTTAATTATTTGTAATTACAAAGTATCAAAGCAGTGTGCCTGTGCATATTGGCAGATATTTTATCTCACAATATTAGAGCCACCTGTGTGAATAGAAGCCACATAAGTGTTGATGTTCTTTCAAGAGAGAGAGAGAGAGAGAGAAAGAAAGAAACATCTTGCCTATGTTTGTTTCTTGCCAAATGATTTAATATGTTTATATTCATATGCTTTCTGGCAAACTCTGAAGTGACAGAATTGACAAGCTATGCAGAAAGAATCAAGCCGGCAATAAATTGTCAGAACTGCCCAGCTTATCTATATGAGCATCATAGTGAACGTCATTGGTGTCAAATGTAGAAAGGAAAAGTAAATTCAAAAAGCAAAAGTAAAAGGCTAGATGGATAAGCTTAAATATGATATGCGTGGCAGCAGCCACAAAAGTTAATACAATCCTTGGTTATATAAACAGATGCATAGAATCAAAATCACATGATGTATTAGTACCGCTTTATAAAGCCTTAGTAAGGCCACACTTGGAATATCACATCCAGTTTTGGTCACCACATTACAAAAAAGATGTTGAGACTTTGGAAGAAGTGTAAAGAAGAGCAACTAAGGTGAAGAACAGTTGCAAGATTTGGCTAGTCTAGACAAAAGAAGGACTAAGGGGTGACATGATAGCAGTATTCCAGTATTTGCGAGGTTGCCACAAAGAGGAGGGGGTAAACTTATTTATCAAAGCACCTGAAGGCAGGAGAAGAAGCAATGGATGGAAACTAATCAAGAAGAGAAGCAATCTGGAACTAAGAAGAAACTTCCTAACAATGAGGACAATTAACTAGTGGAACAGTTGGCCATCAGAGGTTGTAGGCACTTCATCACTGGAGGTTTTTAAGAAGAGACTGGACAGTCACTTGTCTGAAATGGTATAGGGTCTCCTGCTTGAGCAGGGGGTTGGACTAGAAGACCTCCAAAGTCCTTTTCAGCTCTATTCTGATTGATACTGAAAGTTAGAACAGAAGCCCACTGATGAAGAAGGTGTTGGAAGCAGGACAACTGTTTGGATAGCTCAAAATGAAGCCGCCTTCCTTCTCTATGAGATAAGAACTTTGTTTAGACATGTTCTACACCAACAGAAACCTTATATAGGTAACCAGGATCTGAAATATGATTTTACCCCCTGTAATATATCTGACTTGACCCCCTGTCTAACTCATTCCTTGCTCAACAGTAGTAACTTTGAGAGGGATCTTGGAGTCCTAGTGGACAACCATTTAAATATGAGCCAGCAGTGTGCAGCAGCTGCCAAAAAAGCCAACACAGTTCTAGGCTGCATAAACAGAGGGATAGAATCAAGATCACGTGAAATGTTAATACCACTTTATAATGCCTTGGTAAGGCCACAATTGGAATACTGCATTCAGTTTTGGTCGCCACAATGTAAAAAGGATGTTGAGACTCTAGAAAGAGTGCAGAGAAGAGCAACAAAGATGATTAGGGGATTGGAGGCTAAAACATATGAGCTCCAAGATCCTTCCAACTCTGTTATTCTATTATATAATAACAATTATAAAATGAATTAAAATTACAAAAATTAAAACACACTTAGACCTTTTAGTGGATTTTGAAATCACTACCATGGATGGTTGCATTGACCAAAAGTGCACTGACACTTTTGGAAATTGAGTAGAAGTAGTTTTGCTTCTATCTCCATGATAGTATTCTTTGCCTCTATTAATCCACAAAGTGGTACTGATGTATAATCCTTTTAAGGGCCCATTTTCTTTGATGGTTTAAAAAACAAACAAAACACAATGCATGAATTCATTGGAAAAGACAATATGGACACTTGAATTATTATACATGATAATCAAGCCCATTTCTCTGTATCAGCATCATCAGCCAATGGCATGATTCTCCAAATGTTTGCTTATGGGCTAGATGTGTGTGTGTGTGTGTGTGTGTGTGTGTGTGTGTGTCCCCATCGCCAAAAGGTGCCCACCTATGTCCTAGATAAGGGTTAGAAAAATGAAGGATTTGATTTTTTTTGATTTTTTTTTTGATTTTTTTTTCCTTCTGAGCATGCGCAGAAGCCGACTTCTGGCACTGTGCATGCGGTCGCCATCTTTTTTTGGCTTTGTTTTTTTTGTTTTGTTTTTTTGGATTTTTTGTTACTGCACATGCGCACAGACACACGCCCACACGGCGCAGGAGGGAGCGAACCGGCAGCAAGGTAAGTTGGAACCCACCCCTGATTCATTCCCTTTGCCAAGTGTTGCAATCCCAGTTTCTGTAAAGTTGGGAAGAAGGACAATCCTCCAGAGTTTTTATTTCTGAATTGAAATATGATGATAAGACGATGTATTCAAGGCCAGAAAGATCTTGATTGTAGAAATAACTATCTCTATCCTGAAAAAAAGAATGTAGCCCTCTGCTTATCAACATTTTTTGAACGCTGAAAGATCGGTGAGTTGAAGAATATAAGAGGCCCAATACATTGTTACAAGTTATAGTGACCAAACAATTCAAAATGTTTTTAATGCAGTATTTAGATATTAATTTTTGCTTCAACGTTGCTGGCTTCTGTGCAGTCGTGTTCAAAAGTTGTCAGATGATGTGCTGTAAACTCGATTTAATGAGCACCGTTCACCATATTAGAGTGCTTTGTAACTGGATATAGCCTTCAACATGTTAACCATTTATGATCCTCTACAGCAGCAGTTCTCTATCTGTGGGTCGCGACCCCTTTGGGGGTCGAACGACCATTTCACAGGGGTCGCCGCGCACGTTAGCCTGCCATCTTGGTGCCACCGTCGCTGCAGGGGTGAAATGCTCCCGGTTCGGCCGTGCCTGCGGGTCGCCGGATAGCCGGTAGCAACAGAAGTGGGAGCCTTCGCCCACCCGCCGCCATTTGGGTTCTTTTACCCTCTGCACATGCGTAGAACACTTTGCGCATGCGCAGAGGGTAAAAGAACCCAAATGGCGGCGTCCGGGCGAAGTCTCCCGCTTCCATCGCTATCAGCTGTCCGGCGACCCGCAGGCAAGCCCGAACCGGGAGCATTTCACCCCTGGTGCCAGGTCCCCTTTGTCACCTCATCCCCCGCGGGGAGGGGGTCGCGGCGGCGGCGGGGTCACGGCAGCGGGGGGGTCATGGGGGGGGTCGCGGCATTAGAAAGGTTGAGAATCACTGCTCTACAGCCATCTCATGCTTCTATTCTTTCTTCTAGATTTTAATTCATTCATTCATTCATTCATTCATTCATTCATTCATTCATTCATTCATTCGTTCGTTCATTTTATTCATTTGTTGATATCTCACCTTTCCCAAAATGACAACCTGTGAGATGTGTTGAGCTGATTGGCCCAAAGTGTGATTGGCCCAAAGACACCCAACTAGCTTTCATGGGGAAAGTGGGCCTCAAACTTACACTCTCCTGCTTTCTCACCTGCTGCCTTAACCACCAGATCTGATGATTGATCCTCTTTCTTCTAGATTCTCACTTTTTATGTATATTTCTTAATTCATATGTCTTTTATATCTTCTAACTTTTCATATATATTTTTGGATTTAGATTTTAAGTTTTAATCTTGATGTATCCCTGGTCCCCAGACCACCCCCCCCCCAGTACTACTATAAAGTTACTCTTCCTTGCTGCTTTTTCCACTGCCAAAATAGACTGTACCAGAGGAGGTATTTGAATACCGATATCAAACAATGTATTGTCTCCAATTATACATTTGGAGTTAGGTGACCACATGGTGTTAGCTTCCAGAGTCAACTTCACCTGACAAGAAAGTCTAATTATTAATTCTCTGCCTTCCTCTTCTTAAATTGCTTTTTTTTAAACAAATGCTGCATGGGGTAAATTGTAGAACTGTCTTTCTCAACTCACTTGAGGATGTCCACATGATGGTCTCATACTGGCAGACTACTTTAACCAGACATCGTGCTAATAATAAGGCTTTGCCTCTTATTTTAATAGTAGCAAGGGCCACCCTGGAAATCAGCTTCATCACTTTAAGAATCAAACTATCAAAACAGTAGTCTGGCTTCTATTATGCATTGCTAGGAGATTTAGGCTTTATATGTTACATAGTGTAGCAGATAACTTTAAATTGTGAGCTGTCTTATTGGGAGGCAGATTCACTCTTAATCACATACAACCTTTTTAATCTAGTAAATCCAGTCTATGGCTGGACAGCGACATTGCATTATTATTATATCTAGATCTTGGCCTTCACCTGGATTCCTTGGATTATTCTACCCAATTAAACATAGATTTAGTCATTCTTTCTCTTCTTCTTCTTCTTGTGCCATATCCATCATCAGATTTGGCGATGCTATTTTTATCGACAGCTGCACGAAAAAGTGCTGTTGAGTTTTGTCCAAACCAGTCCCTTAGATTTTGAAGCCATGATATTCTTCTACTGCCTGGACCTCGTTTGCCTTCAATCTTTCCTTGGAGGATTAAGTGAAGTATGCTGTATTTTTCTGGGTGTCGCATCACATGTCCAAAATATTCTAACTTTCACTTTTTTTATGTTTTTGATTATTTCCCTTTGCTTTCCCAAGCAGCTTATCACCTCCTCATTTCTGATTTTGTCTAGTCATCCTAGTCATTCCTAGGATTAATTAATGCAAAATGAGTGCAAGAACCACACAATATTTTTTGCCAGTTCCTTGAGACATGTGAATTCCTATTTGAGCTCAAATTCTGCAGAGCTTTTAGCTATATATAATGTTTTGATATGTAACCTCCAGAGCTCGCTATCAACTTACAAGCATCCTATAAGCAAACCCTCTCCTCCTGCAAATAAACCCTAGTTTAACTTGGATTGCACATAATCCAGGGTAGATTTAGTGATCACTTTCAAATACTACAAAGCCAGCAACTGTCCCATCCTTTGGAACTGGCTATGAAATCTCAAAAGAAGGTATAAAAAAATTAATAAAAAGAAAGAAGCCAACATTTATACAAAGCAAGTGTGTTTGATTTTTCCAAGCCACAAGGGAGAGAAATGGCATTCTCTTTTTGGATGATAATTGCGAGCTCCAGAATTAATAGGACGGTTTGGCCAGAAGGTAAGATTTTGTCTGACAAGTGGAAAGAGTGAACTGTACAGGCTCCCCTCCATTAGCTCTTCACATCAATTTATGCATCAACTTTAAACAGCATCACCCTCTGGCCACCAGTCTTCACCTGGAAACTGTTAAATTAATCAATCAATTAAACAACTGGAAAGCCTGTGGTACTGAACTGATACCTCCTGAACTGCTGAAAGTAACATTAATTGGTGGGCTTCCCCCTTTGGGTTTCCTATTCATGCATATTAATCAAACTGTACAAATGCCTAAAGACTGGATTGTTCTATTACTGTCCCTACAGCACAAAGCCTTCCAATTACTCTCCAGTCAGTCTCCTAAGTGGCTCATATAATACACACCTTATATTCTATCACCTTCTGGATTCTATCTGCGTCTGGAGTGACTACCCATGGGATTGAATTTCTAGCTAATGAACAAGTGGGCTTAAGGGAGGGCAGAGACAAGTATGCTACTATTCAAATGAAGAGAAGGATTAGGGGTGACATGATAGCAGTCTTACAGTATTTGAAGGGCTGTCGCAGAGTAGAGGAAGGTGGATCTATTCTCCAAAACATCTGAGGGCAGGACAAGAAGTAGTGAATGGAAACTTATCAAGGAGAGATCCGACCTAGAATTAAGGACATATTTCATGACAGTGAGAACAATTAATCAGCAGAACAGCTTGCCTCCAAAAGTTGTGGATGCTCCATCACTCAAGGTTTTTAAGAAGAGATTGGACAGCCATTTGTCCGGAATGGTATAGGATCTCCTGCTTGATCAGGCGGTTGGATTAGAAGACCTCCAAAGTCCCTTCCAATTCTGTTATTCTGTATTCTGTATGCCTCAGCATGTCACATTTACTCTTCCTAGCAGAGAAATATGGACACACAGGTTTCCAATCCTTGCATTTTACTCTTTAATTTAATTTAGTTGGTTTTGTTTTCATTCTCTGATGGAAATTGTTTCATTTCCCTATAGATTGGGGGTGAGTTGTTCATTAGGATGATACACAGAAAGAATTACACAAGATGGATGGGGTAGTAATAGTTACCTTTTTCCTATATTTTTAGCTGAAAAAGGAGAAAAACTGGGCTGTATATTTGTCCTCTTTTCTTTGATATTTATGTGGCTTAATGGCTACCACCCTTAGCACAGCAGAATTCCACTCACCAAAATTTAAATAGAGCATCTGGTGTTTCTTTGCTAGGCTGATAATGTGGCCATTCTCTTCTTCACTCAGGTTGGTCTTAGAACAGCGGTTCTCAACCTGTGGGTCGTGACCCCTTTGGGGGGGTCGAACGACCATTTCACAGGGGTCGCCGCGCACGTTAGCCTGCCATCTTGGTGCCACCGTCACTCGCAGGGGTGAAATGCTCCCAGTTCGGCCGTGCCTGTGGGTCGCCGGATAGCCGGTAGCGACAGAAGCGGGAGACTTCGCCCACCCGCCTGGATGCCGCCATTTGGGTTCTTTTACCCTCTGCGCATACGCAGAACGCTTTGCGCATGCGCAGAGGGTAAAAGAACCCAAATAGTGGCATCCGGGTGGGTGGGCGGCGCCTCGCGCTACCTTGGTGACCGGCTCTACGGTGACCGACAGGTACGAGCGAACCAGGAGCATTTCATCCCTGCTCATTCCCCACGGCGGCAGGGGGGTCGCGGCGGGGGGGTTGCAGCATTAGAAAGGTTGAGAACCACTGTCTTAGAAGAAGTCTATATGTTGTCACTGTATTGACAACAGGCTCACAATAAAACATGCTAAAGTTCAACACTGATGGCAGATAAATAATAGTAATATAGAACAGGAATACTTAAATAGTATTCTATATATCTTGGGACAGTATTCCAACCAAATGGATGGATGAGTAGCATGATCCATCCATCATCCATGACTCAACTTTTAGACAGTTTTACCTGGATGACTAAGAATCTTCATCCAGATATCTCCATACATTTGGGGGAAGAAACCCTGAGTTTGGTGCGGGAGGAGTTGTTACATTCAGATGACTGTCGGCATATTCGGATTTTCATAACCAACTTCTTCACACTGAAGAAGCTGCTTGGATAAGTAACAAAACACCTCAAACCAACAAGAAAATAAATTCAATTGCCATGACTCAACTTACAGGATATATTATGTATAATAGAAACATAGAGATGGAAGGGATCTTGGAGGTCTTCTAGTCCAACCTCCTGCTCAAGCAGGAGGAGACCCTGTAGCATTCCAGACAAATACTATGGATTATAGGTCCCATTTTGAAGAAATGGGCCTTTTGCAAACTTGTTTTGTGGAGCATCTTCAGTATTTATACTGTGGTTTTTTAAAAAAAAAAGGCAGCCTTTATGCTAACATATATTGTTATCCAGCACTCCAGTGTAAAATATCTGTTTATGTATTTGTAAATTTGTATTTTTAAAAAATCAAAAGTCTGTTAGGACCATAATCTTACCAATGGTAAATCATTCTGTGTATTGATTGCATGACATTTTGATATTAAGATGCATAAAATCTGCCAATACTGTTGAAATGAAACTGCCACAGAGAGGTTTATTGGTCTCTCGAAATAATAATGCAGCCATTAAGAGGATAACATTTTCCAATTGCAATTACATGCCTTCATTTTAAAGAAGTGATCATTTACAATAATTTGGCAGATCCAGTCCATATTTCTTTCACAAATTTATTTCTTCATTATGCTTCCAAACAAATATATGGCACATTTATGTTGTGGGAGATAATTTGCTTAGTTTATTGTGAATGGGAATCAGTAATTACACACAATCCCATTTTCTACTGACATAAAGTTAATTCATGTTAGTAATTTTACACAGAATATTAGCTTGGGTTACTTATGATAAAAATGTTACTGTGGCAAATGCTCTTATAGATTTTTTTTTTTAACTTGATAAGACAAAACAGACAACAATAGCATCAGACCTGGCTTACTAATACTTTCAAGTGAAGAATTGAGGGACACAAGTCATTCATGGATACATTATGCACATGGAGAAAGAATATGAACTTCATCTGAATATTTTAAAAAGATTAGGTTCCAGACAAGTGAGATTCTGAAAGACCCAAGTTGCTTCCTCTTCTGCTCATATCCAGTGGTGGGATTCAGCCAGTTCAGGCGAACCGGTAGTTAAATTACTGGCTTGCTCCTCCCCTCCCCTCCCCTCCCCTCCCTGCCCCTTCCAGGAGTCCCCACATGCCCCATTTGGGCTCCCAGGTAAGTGCAGGGAGGCCTTCTAGGCCCAAAACGGGGCACCGGGGTATATGGCGTGGCTCCCCCGTGGCTCATTTTCGCTCCCAGGAGGCTGCAGGGAGGCCTACTAGGCCCAAAACGGGGCACGGGGGGCGCATCCCCTCCCCGCGGCCTGTTTTTGCTCCCAGGGGGGTGCAGGAGGCCGAGTGCTGCCTGTCACACACCCCTGGCCATGCCCACCATGGCCACGCCCACCCAGCTGATCATTAGGGCAGAGAACCGGTTGTTAAATTATTTGAATCCCACCACTGCTCCCATCCATCCACCAGGGATGGCATTTGTTAACCCTTGGAGATTGGCCAAGTAGGAAATAGATCCCACAAGCTATATTAGGACTATTTTATTAATTAAAAGAGCTGGGGTGATGCAGTGGTTAGAATGCAATATTGCAAGCTAATTCCGCTGACTGCCAGCAGTTTGATTTTCACTGGCTCAAGGTTGACTTAGCCTTCCATCCTTCTGAGGTAGGTAAAATGAGGATTGTTGGGGGCAAGATGCTGACTCTGTGAACTACTTGGAGCACTATGAAGCAGTATATAAGTTTAAGTGCTATTGCTATTGCTGATAATGGCTATAATTACAGAATGCTGAAAGCCATTTTCTTTCTTTTTCTTTTATTCCTTCCTTCCTTCCTTCCTTCCTTCCTTCCTTCCTTCCTTCCTTCCTTCCTTCCT
>QLTV01004404.1:29459-45728 GCA_003457575.1 Thermophis baileyi
ATTCTTATTTTCTCCTCTAACAAATTCTTATATTTTTCTGGTATTTTAGGTAGTTCCATTTCTTCCAAGTATTGTTTTATGTTCTTCTCCATTATTTTCTCTTGTTTATATAAGTCCTCATAATATGCCCACGCTATCTTTTTTATTTCCTCATTTCTATATTGTAGATTCCCCTCAGTATCTTCCAATTGCTTAATCCATTTTTTTTCCTTTTCCTTTTTCATTTTATAAGCTAACCATCTCCCTGGTTTATTTGCATGTTCAAAAAAGTTTTGTTTACTCATTTTTATTTTCCTTGCTACCTCTTCATTTTCCATCATATTCATTTTGTGCATCTTCAGATCCATCATATTTTTAATCCTTTTATTTTGGGTATCTTTTTGGAGCTCTTTTTCTAATTTCTTATAATCTTCTTCTAGTTGTTTCTTGACATACCTTCTTTGTTTATTTCTTTTACTCATATATCTCATCACCAATCCTCTAATCCCCCCTCCCCATTTCTATGGCAGCTGATAGCAAGCGTGCTGCAGAAATCCATGCAGGAGATCCAGCTGACATTTGGCCCTCCTACAGCAGAGGCATTAGCCCCATAAAAGAAGAAAAAGCATAATACAAACTAACACAAATAGTACAAAAGGAGTCAAGATAATTAATGAACATTAAGGGACCAATTTTTTATTAATAAATGGTTTTATTGGTGATTACAGAAAACTGAGATATAAATTTGGTGAAATATGAGTAATATTTAAAATACTAAAATATTGGTGAACTTGTAGGGGTCAATAAACATATTGTAAGACATGAAATTGATGCTTAAATATATATTTGGAGAAAGCGGTAAAGAAGCATTAAGATAGAATAGCATTGTTTAAACATAAAAGGATGAATGTGGAAGAACCCCAATAAGTGGGGGGGAGTATAAATTGGGAAAATAGTACTATATAAATTGATATATAAAAGAATGTTTTGTACCTATAATGAGTTTATTAAGTTAGAAGTCGGAAGACAAAAGCTATGTATATGTAATTGTAATATCATTGTTAGAGTTGTGTAAAAATGTATTGACCCAGTCATCACTCTGTCCACAAAATATATTGGTTGTTAAAGGAAAACTGCAAATAAAACATATACAAAAAAAAAAAGATTTATCAGGATATTTCCGATGAAACACCTGAAGGAGTTTGGGAGCCCAAATGTTTCGAGCATCCACCCATTCAGATTGTGAAGGAGGGAAATGTTTCCAAGCTACCAAATATTGCAGTTTCCCTTTCCATTTTCTAGAATCAAGGATTTCTTTAACTTCAAAGTGTTGCTCTCCTTCTATAAGGAGGGGTCCCGGAGGGGCAGGCTGGGCAGGGCGAAGAGGAGACACTTTCTCAAGCTTGAGTAGGCTAACATGAAATACTGGGTGGATCTCTCTAAGGTTTTTTGGTACGTCCAATTGTACAGTAACCGGGTTAATGATTCTGGCTATTGGGAAGGGGCCCACATACTTAGGTCCCAATTTCTTCAATTTTGGGGTAGTTTGTAAGTACTTAGTGGACAGATACACTTTATCCCCCACTTGGAACTCTTTCGTTTTAGCCCTCTTTTTATCAGCCTGCTTCTTATGGGCTTGATGTGCCTCATCCAGTGCCTTACGTGTGACTGGCTAAGTGCGTTGCAATTGTTCAATCCACTCCACTAAGGAGGGGATCAGAGGCTTCTCTTGAGGCAGTTCTGGTATGGGGACGAAATCCTGTCCAGAGGCAACTTTGAACGGGGTGAAGCCAGTACTACTATGTACTGAGTTATTATAAGCAACCTCTGCAAAGGGCAGCAGGTCAGCCCAATTGTCCTGCTGGTAATTTACGTAGCATCTAAGGTACTGATCCAGAACCGAGTTGGTCCATTCACAAGCCCTGTTAGTTTGAGGGAGGTGGGTGGAGCTTAATCCTTGGGTGGAGCCCAACAGTTTAAGGAATTCCCGCCAAAATTGGGAGGTGAATTGCACCCCCCTATCCGAGACAATACAATCAGGAACTCCATGTAACCTATACACATGTTGAATAAACAGTTTAGTGAGTCCTTTAGCTGAAGGTATCTTAGGGCATGGGACAAAATGCACCTGCTTGGAAAATAAATCGGTAACAACCCAAATGGCTGTGTTTCCCCCACTCTCAGGCAATTCTACTATAAAATCCATAGATATTTCTTTCCACGGGGCCCTAGGATTGGCAACACTCGGGAGGAGTCCAGCAGGCTTCCCCAGAGGCCGTTTAGCAGCAGCACAGATAGGACAGCTGGCAACATAAGTCTCAATGTCCTTTTTCAACGAAGGCCACCAAAACTACCGCTTGATCAGGTGTAAAGTCTTCATGAAACCAAAATGGCTGGCAGCTTTTGAATCATGGGTCTGCTATAGAACAGTCCCCCTCAAACTGGTGGGCATGTATAATTTGGTGCCAATCCATGCTAGACCAAAGTGGAGAAAAAATTGGAGCCTGAGCTTCGCAGTGAAATGTACGTTTTGAATCAGATCTTGCTTAATATCAGGCCTGCCTCTGTTCAGAACTCAAGAAAGAACACCCCCAGCTCCATCGAATTAGAGAGGAGGTACTTTTACTGAATTTGAAATGATGTTTCTCGCATCTGGAGTCTCAGGACAGTTGGCCTTGACGGGGTATAAACAACTTCACTCAGCGCTGTAATTCATGAGTGCAAACCTCCCTTCCAGTTCTCATGGGACTACTACATACCAGCAGTGGGTTGCTCCTGGTTCGGCCCAGTTCTGCAAACCGGTAGCGGCGGCGGTGGGAGGCTCTGCCCACCCACCCAGGATGCTTCTGCGTATGCGCAGAAGCGTCGTGCGCATGCGAGAGCGCGCACTCGAACTGGTAGCAACGGGTTTTAGAACCCACTACTGCTACATACCAGCTCGCTTCCCCATCCCAAATGCCCATGCCCCCCTCCCCATTTCTATGGCAGCCAATAGCAAGCACGCTGCAGAAACCCATGCAAGAGATCCGGCTGGCATTAGGACTGTCATTTTGCTGAGCTGAACAAACAACTCTCCTTCCCCTGCAAATGAAATCAAGTAACGCTAAAAAAAAAATCAAGTAACGTTCGGCAAAGGCACGGAGGCAACAGCAGCAGTGACGGTGGTGGGGGTGTCAAAATGGGAAGCCCCCAGCTGCACTGCCTCCCCACCTACTGCCACTGCCCTCTGACAGCCTGCTCACTCTTCTGCCCATCCAGCTCTCCATCTGGCGCCCACAGCAAGTTGTCCCCGTAGCGAATTTCCTGTGTTGAGATGTCCTGCAATGACATGGCAGCAGTGGGTTGGCAGAGGGGATTTGGCGGTGGCGAGGAGGCCGTCCCCAGCTGGCTGCCCCCAGGTAGTGGCACCAAGTTGTCCCAGACCCAGATTTGGGGAGCATGGACCCTGAAGGCCAGGAGAGATTCTCAAATGACAAATGTCACCTCCCCTCCCCTACCCTGTGGTCTCAGCTGGTGCCAAACACTAAACCTAGCTGGTCACATCTTCAAAATTTCCCCTTCCAGAGTCAGCCAGGTCTCAGTGATGCGTGCCAGGTCGGCTTGCTCCTCCCTAATAAGATCACAGATTAGGGGAGCTTTGTTATTAACCAACCTGGCAATTCACCAGCAGCAACCAAACCTCTAGGCCTCTGAGGGTGTGTTGTCCAGGAGCTGGGAGTGAACTCGGGGGGGGGGGGCAGAATGCACCACTGATACCAAACATCGGGTGTGCCTTCCCCTGTAACGGTCTGCCCTCTGGTTCCTGTCTTGACCCATGTCAATCACCACTTGAATACTCTGTCCTGCCCTAGGTCTCCCGAGGTGATCCTCCTCCTCCCACCCTGACCTCCCTCAGCTCTGCCATCCCCCTTACCCACACTCTTACACAATCACACACCCTGTGGGGATAGGTGTGGGTAAGCTTCCGCTCTCAGTGCCAGCAGGGCTTCCATTCCTCTAATCCCCCCTGTACACAATGTGCTCCCTAAACTGGTCGCTCTCACCGGCCAGCAGGGGGAGGACACACCTACCCCCTCCATCCAACTCTCACTCTGGGTGGGGGATTACAATTGTCCTTGTCTACATGAGTTGCTCCTAGGCTCCCACCTAGGAGCTGACTCCCAACCATTTTGGGGCCCTTAACTTTCCGCCCGCATCAGTAGCCCCTTCTAGGCCTCCAGGCCTCCATCGGCCCCGCTGCCACCATTTTTTTCTCAGTCTCTCCCAAGGGCCACTGGACTCTGGCCACAGCCGCCAGCTCCAGGTCTTCTGCAGCCTTCCCTAGGTGCCACCAAGTTCTGGCCATGGCCTGTAGTGCCAGGTCTGTTACTGAGTGTCTGTCCAGGTTTCACATTGACATTGTTGGGCACTTTGAGGTCTGCTCCTGCAGCTTCCTCAGTTGTAACCACCAGCAGGAAGGCATCAGGTTTCAGCTTCCACACATGGAGCATGCAATCCTTCTCTCCTTGGGGAGTTTCTATTGCTAGGTATAGACCGGATGAGGGTTAACAAATCAGTGGTTGGAATGGCTTGATCCCATAATGGCCTGCATTCCTTCAATGACTTAGGGCCAGACAGGAAGCAGATTTGCTACTTAAGCGGCCTTTGAAATGTTTGATGGTGTTGGCCAAGAGCCAATTTGTGGTTAGTTTAGCAGGAACGAAGGCCAATGAACCATGCAACGGTTCCTCTTGCAATAAACTTCTAGATAGTGCTTTTTCAAGAGGCAACTGGACTTTCTTGTTTTTCTTTGAAGACATTTTGCTTCTCATCCAAGAAGCTTCTTCAGCTCTGACTGGATGGTGGAGAATGAAAGGATGTATATACTCCTTGCAGACAGCTGGTCATTTGCATTCTTTTAGCGAGTCGTTAAGGCCACCTGGAGGTTGATCTGTGTCTTCACGGTCATCTGAGTGGTGCAAATGGGTGTGGAGCCTTCTTGGAACTGTTGAAAGGACTGTGTTGTAGACTGGAGATAGATGATGTTGTATTCCTCCCCCTCTGTTGAGAGAGGGCTGTTCAATTTTGACACAGATGGCCTCTTTGACCCCTCTTTCAAACCAGAGGGTGGGGGGTGCGTTTGTGAAGTGGTTGTTTTGTTTCTCCAATGTACAGATCTGTGCATGTCTCACTGCATTGTACTGCATATATCACATTGCTAAGTTCGTGTCTGGGTGTTTTATCCTTGGGGTGGACAAGCTTCTGCCTTAGTGTATTCTTGGGTTTAAAGTGTGCACGTTGTGTATGTTGTGTTGACTGAAGATCCTCCTGAGCTTTTCCGATATTCCTGCAATGTATGGAATGACAACGTTGCTTTGTCTATTGTTTCTTCGTTGTCTGTTATGGAGGAGCTCCTGTAGGGTCTTTTTTGAGATTTGATGAAGGCCCACTTGGGTTAGCCACACATTCTGAGGGCTTCCTTGATGTGTTTTAGTTCTTTTTCTTTCCCATCTTTGCTGGTAGGCAGGCCTTCAGGAAGACGGCCTTTAATTGCCCCCTGGGAAGCTACCAGTTCCGGGTTATGCCCTTCGGATTGCAGGGAGCACCAGCCGTGTTCATGCAGTTAATTAATGAGGTCCTGCATGAACACTTGTATAAAGGGGTACTCATTTATTTAGACGATATCCTCATATACACCAGGACAATGGAAGAACACGTCAAACTGGTGCGGCAAGTGCTCAGAAAACTGTTAAACGCACACTTGTATATCAAACTCTCCAAGTGTGAGTTCCATAAACCAACACTGGACTATCTGGGCTTTCACATATCGCCCAAGGGCGTAGAAATGGACCCCACTAAGGTACAGGTGGTGTTGCACTGGCAAGCCCCCAAAACACGGAAACAGCTACAAAGCTTTTTGGGGTTCGCTAATTTTTACCACCAGTTCATCCTGTCCTTTGCCCGAGTGGCGCTTCCGATAACCAATCTGTTAAAAACAAAACATCTGACCAGAAAGCCACGTCCGGGGTGTCCGGTGATATGGACAGTTGAATGTCAGCGGGCATTTGAACATTTGAAGTCCCTGTTCGCAAAGGAGCCAGTGCTGAAACACCCGGATCCATCAAAAACGTTCGTAGTGCAGGCGGATGCCAGTGAGGTAGCGGTAGGCGCGGTTCTTTTACATACTAACGAGGAAGGGATTCTCCAACTGTGTGCGTATACCTCACGGAAATTAAATGACACCGAACACAACTGGCCCATATGGGAAAAGGAAGCGTTTGCGGTTTGGTGGGCTTTACTGACATGGAGACATTTACTGGAAGGGGGGAGTGTGCCATTTGAGGTCTGGATGGACCACAAGTACTTAGAGGCCCTCCAGACCCCACGTCGGCTGTCCCCGAAGCAGGTCCGGTGGGCGTTGTATTTCCAAAGGTTTAACTTTCGGTTGAAATACATTTCAGGAGGAAAGAACTTCCTAGCAGATGCCTTATCTCAGAAGCTGCAGTACAACAGTGGGCGGGAGGAAATAGTACAGGCGATAATACCAGCGAAGGCGGCTCGACAAACACCAGCGGTATCTTGACCGCGCTCCCCAGCCGATGATATACCCCGGGCTATCCAAGAAGCCCTCGCCACAGATCAGTGGTTCCAGGAGAACCGAGCATGGCTGACACAGAGGGATGGTTTTGCTTGGAAAGGGTCCAAGCTTTACGTGCCCAGTACTGTCCGGTTGGACGTCCTACGATGGTGCCACAACATTCGTCCGGCCGGTCATTTCGGGTTTCTGAAAACCCTGCATTTAACGAATCGGCAGTTCTGGTGGCCGCACATGAAGAAAGATACAGAAGAGTATGTGCGTAGTTGTGTTGTGTGTACCACCATGAAAGCCCGGCCTGGGAAACCTCCCGGTCTCCTACAGCCCGTTGCAGCTCCAGTCCAACCATGGCAACAGATAGCCATGGACTTCATCGTAGACCTGCCAGAGAGTCAGGGAAATACCGTGATTTGGACGGTTATCAATCTTTTTTTGAAGCAGGCACACTTCGTTGCCTGCTCCGGCCTTCCGTCCACTAGGAAGTTGGCAAAGCTTTTTGTTGTACATGTCTATCAGCTCCATGGCATCCCCCAACGGATAATTTCCGATCGGGGGGTACAGTTCACCGCCAGGTTTTGGCATAACTTCCTGGCAAGGGTGGGGTCTAAACAGGGTCTGAGTTCAGGATTTCATCCAGCCACAAACGGGGTGTCTGAAAGGGCGAACTCGATGGTGGAGTGGTACCTGCGTTGTTACGTTAACCATCAGCAAACCGATTGGGCTGACCTACTCCCATTTGTGGAAGTGGCGTACAACAACGCAGTAAACAATAGTACCGGCTTCACCCCGTTCCAGGTGGCCACTGGGAGGGAGTTTGTGCCAATACCCGAATGTCCCCAGGAAACAACGGAGGAGCCCGACCTACAGGAGTGGATGGCTCGGACACAATGGGTCTGGAAAATAGTCAGAAAATAGTCCGACAAAAAACGGAGGCCACAGGCACCTTTCTACGTGGGTCAGCGAGTATATCTTTCCACCAAATATTTGAAATTAAAAGTCCCATGTAAGAAATTAGGTCCGAAATACATCAGACCATTCTCCGTAGTGAAGGTGATCAACCCCGTGATGGTCCAGCTCCGACTACCCTGCCTGCTGGGGAAAACACACCCGGTTTTCCACTGCAGTCTGTTCCATCCGTCCCACTCCTCCCAATTTAGGGGACCTTCCCCTCAGCCACCTCCACTGCTCACAGTAGACGGTGACCAGCACTATGAGGTGAAAGAGGTACTGGACGCCCGGTGGCATAGGGGACGGCTGCAGTACCTTATTCTATGGAAGGGGTATCCCCTCTCTGAAGTGTCATGGGTACCTGATACTGACGTATGAGCCCCCCAACTGGTCACTAGATTTCATCGGAAGCACCCTGGGAAGCCGGGAGGGACTGTTCCTCCACCTCCCTCCCCTCACCGTGCTCTTTGTCTTCCAGATGCTGTCCCCGTGGTAGGGGGGCCGCATGTCAGCTCTGGCGTGCCAGCCGACCCAGAGCTGCCATTTGACCGGGGCACCACCACCCTGAAGCCGCCAGCCAGCCGCAAAGCCAGAATCTTCCGTTCGACGCAGCCCCACCATCCCAGGACTGCCTGCCATGCCGCCAAAGCCAGCACTCACCTCCCCGGCACGGCGGCACCACCGGAGATCACCGGAACGGGCCCTCCGCCCAGGAACACGCCGGGTGCCGGCTGCATGACCGCCAAACAGCTGAGAGGCGGTTGCTCAGCAATGACATCATCGGGGAAGCCGAGGAATGAAGGTATCGGCCAAGAAGCAACCCGTGGCTCTCAGGCCGATACCTCAGGATCCAAATGGATGGCTGGGCTAGCCGGAAGGCGGATGTTGGGCTGGAGGCATCACAAGACAAAAGACTAAGGAGGAGGGGCAATTGGCAGGCTAATGACTACTTCTTCTCACTTCCGGATCACGTGGGAGGGAGCTGCGTGCGTGAGTGGGTGGGGTGGTGATTAGTAGTTAAATGGTGGTGGGGAGCATGGGCAAGTAGCCCTAACAAGAAATTCATTGTGTTTGTTTCCTGTGATTGTCAGTTTGTGCCAGAAGGGGAGTAAACAAGAATTAACAAACCAAGATTGCATTTGGAGTCTTTCCTGCCTTTTTGGAACCTGACAGAAGCAGAGTATTACAACCCACTGTACTTTGCATGCGCGCAGGGGGCTGGGATGGTGAAGCTGCTGCCTTCTAGACGTTCCACCCTGTTGCAGGGAGCCCCTTGGCTGAATGCTGCAGATTCATGGCAAGGCAGCGGGCGGGTGGGCGGAGATTCGTGATGCTTCTGAAAGGAAGAGATTGGCTTATAATAGAATCTTTCCAAGCACATCCAGAAATCAGGAATTTGTTTTCAATTTCAGGATCAGGCTTCCTGCATTCTGAAGAATATGTCAAAAAAGTTTGTATAACAAAGCCCCCAAGGAAGAGGCATGATAAATGTGAAGGACCCATCTCAGAAAAGGAATTGTCAACCACGTCCTGAAAGCTTCTCCAATCGAGCATGTTCTCTGTAATGGTAGTCAGCAAAAATCAAATTAAAAAATTAAAGTCATTCTCTCAGAGAGAGAAAGAGAAGAAAAGACAGAGTGGGGAAAATCTCAACCTCCACCCCACCCCGCACAGGTAGAACTGGATGAAATGACATGATGCATATGAAAATGTCCAGAAAGATGTTTGCAACTTATGTTGCAATCCCAAAAAGGGAATCCATTAGCCTCTTTAAAAGAAATATGTTTTTTTTTTGTAATAGAAGCATAAGCCACTAATCCTGACCTGTCATACAATTATTCTCCTAGTCAATACATTTTCTTTGATCTTATTAGGATGATCCACTGCACACCCATGGTTGGGACCATGGCTATTCCAGTAGGTTTTGTGAAAGGTTTAAAATCTTGTCTCATGACCAGACATTTTTGCTTTAGAACTTAAACATTACAGTTTTCACCCTGCTCCAATTTTAACTTAAACATTTTCTTCCTGCTCAAGAAGAGGCTTTAGATTTTAGGTTTAGTTGAAAGTACCAATTTCAGGCCAAATCTGATTACCAGCTGCATCCCTGAACTCAGTCCATTCCCTACATGACCACTGTGCATGTTTTTTTTTATTCCTGCCTGGACGGGCATTTTCCCTCCATCCCAGGTGATAAGCAACCTTCCCAACAGGGAAGCTGGGGAAACCTCTGACTCAGAACTTCCCATGACCTTAATTGACATGTATGTCTGCCAACAGTTTGGGGTGTCTCATATACCCAGTAACACTTCCTAGTGAAGCAACGGCACCTCCTTATCTTTTTTCTTTCCTGCCTCAATTTTCAAGTGATGTATGCACTCGGGAGGACTCTCTAATAAATTACGGGTTCCTACTCTTTCCTGACTAAGTCAGAGATCAGGCTGGTAACTGCCCAGGTAAAGCCATGCAATCAATCTCTCTCATAACCTGTTGAAGCCTGCAAAACCCTGTCAGACTCCCTTGCTTTCCCAGGTCTCCTGGTCATGGGCTCACAGTTGGGTGTGGCTGAGAATGACGCAGGGTGCAGACTCTGGCCAGTAAATAAGGGGAATATCACTCATGAACACATACGCTGGTCACAAGACAAATTTTGTAGGCTACTTATCAACTGTGAAGCCTCTGGTCTGGGCAACTGGCCCAAAACCCAAACTCCCTTTACTACTGTGCTATAACAAGCAGAATCCAAGGCAGCACCCTCCAGACAAATGGTCTGGTATCAGCTGGTTGAAGGTGCCTGGGGCTCTGTCCATCAGCCAAGTTAGCCTAGATGTCCCTTCGTGGTCGCCAAATTGTTAGAGGAAAATTCTTGGTTTGACCCAGGCCAGGTCTTCCAAAGAGAACAAGGCAAATTGCTTGAAACAGAGGTGAAGTTTATTCAAGAGCAAGACAGTCACAGCAATTGAAGGTAGCTACAAAGTTACAATTTTGAAGTTGTTACTTTTATAGAGAAGCCTTTCTATTGTCCCAGAAAGTGTGCAAATTCAGCCTGCCTGTTGGGGATTACTGGAAAGCACACCAGATCTGGTAGAGATGAAAATGTGGCTTGACTCCCTGGGGATGTTTTGAAATATTTACCTTTTGTGTGTCAAAGTTGTAACCTTGGGGTGAGGGGTTTGTGTGAGAGAAATGTATTATTGGAAAGAGGAACTTGTAATATCCAGAGAGGATTTTCTTTTTATTATTATTATTATATTTGTTATTGGTTTTTTATTAAATATACATCCATATTGTGTGTGGACAGAGTTGGTTCTGGGTAACATTCATATTGATCCAATTCGCAGTAACAATATTAGTAATTTCTATCACATTTATCAAATTTAAGTAATCCTCATTATATTGTTTAAACATACGTAAACAAAAAATGCCTAACTCCTCATCTTTATCTCTATCTTCATCTCTATCTTTCTTGTTCAATCTAAACATTTCTCTATTATGTATAGGCAAAGTTGGTTCTAGGTATCATTCATATTAATCCAATTCACACTAACAATGTTAGTAATCTCTATCACATTTATCAAATTTAAGTAATCCTCATTATATTATTTAAACATACATTAAAAAATATTCTAATATTTCCCCTATCTAATTTTATTTCTGCCTCTTTCAGCTTACAATCAGGCTACTTTAATATTTAAAGGGCAATTCTTTCTATCCATCATCTCTTCTCCTCTTTAGTGCTTCAATTCTTATCTATTTTTTAATTTGCCTCCCACACTCCTCATCTTTGTCTCTATCTTCATCTATATCTTTCTTGTTCAATCTAAACCTTTCTCCCAGTACAATCTTATACTGCCAATTCTCCCAGATGTCTGCCCATGTCCCAATCTCCTTATCAAAGGTATCTTCCTGTCTCTCCAGTTGTCGATTTGTCTGTTTTATTTTCTTTGGTCTTTCTCCCTTTATCAGCTGGTTTGTCAGTCCTATTTTTTGTTCCAGTCCTTGATTTATTTGTTGATGTGGCCAATCCATGTATTCTCTCTGCTCCTTTTGCTTGCCATTTATCTGGTCTTCCTCTTCATCGAGCTGTTGCTTCATTTGCTGGTTTTTCTGATCCATATTTTTTCCCTGTTCCTATTCAATTTGCTGGCTTGAGTAATCCATTTCATCTAGACTTTCTGTTGCTTCCACCAGTTCATGGGCAGTTTGATCTTTGTTCATTGTTCTTTGCAAAATGTTTTCCATTTTCTCATCTATACCATCAATTGAATCCATAATATTTTGGAACAACGAAGTCATCTCATTAAAAAGTCCTCTCATTTCCACAGCTGTTCCTTCAACTCCAGTCATAATAGCAATAAAGGTGAAATAAACAATAAAGCCACAATCTAGTTCAGAAAGAGTCCAAATTTCCAATCATTAGTAAATGGGGCTCTCCTCTCAAATTTCCATGCTGCCTTTTTTCCAGCAGGTATTTATTTCACTCAAAATCCATTTCTTTCAAAACAAAGTCAATTATTTAAATGAGCCAGTTCCAGCATTTACTCAGTACTCTGATAGTCCAAGGTATTTGCCAAGTTCTTTAAGTCTGCTCTGTGGTTTTAGTCTTTTATTCTAGCTTCCCCGAGTTCTCTTTTTGTAAATTTCCAGGAGTCTAGGAGTCACTTTTCCCTTCGTCAGTAGATGGCGATCTTGACTTACTTTTCAGTATAGATCTCTTTATCAAAAATATTTTCTTCTGCCGCTTAAACGATTATATTTTTAGAACCTCTTCTCTAGGATTTTTTTTGTTTGCTTTCCTTGGGGTAATTTTTAAAGAAACGAAAAATCATCTCACTCAGAAACAATCTCTGTTCACTGTTCTCTTCACTCCTGCACTTTCTTAGGTGTTCTGGCTGTCCCCAGCTTTATGGCAGCCATGTTGACTGCCGCTGCTCCTCGTCTTCGGATGAGGGGGATTTTCCAAGTCAGGGAGGAGAAATGTGGCTCTCCTCGACCTGCAAGGCACCCCCCTTTACTTCACCACCCCTACAGGGTGGCTATGGCTCCTTTCGGAGCCCTTCGACAGGGAGAGCTCGGAGTGGGGCTGCGGAGCTCGCGGTCCTTGCCTCCGACGCCACTGGAAGCACAGCTGGAGGTCCCAGAGAGGATTTTCTTATTTGGTTAATTTGCTGGTATTTGCCAGTTTCACCTACAGTATGTAAAGATGCACTTTGTCAGTTTCAGCCTAGTTGTTAAAGGGCTTAAGTGAGTTCATTGGAAGGTCGGGTAAGAAGCAGAGTAAGGATGACTGAGGAGGAGCTCTTCCTACAATCTTCCACAGAATGGTGCCATTTGTTATGTGCTGAGATGGGACTGTGTGTCTTGCTCAGTCTTTTCTTTGGCTGCGTATGTCAAGAAAAAGTTGTTGCTGTTGACTCAGAAAAAGGACAACATAGACTATAACTTTCATTTCATTAACTGCCATGGAGATCAAATGAAGAACGTGCAAGGGAGCAAAAAGAATAAATGAAATTAGTATTTAAATTAAACTAGCATGCCAGGCTATAGCAAGCTATTCTTGGAAATGTAGTTATTGTAGTGCTCATGGTGCTGGGTGAAAAAGCAGACTAGTCCTGCAGCCAAGTATTATCTATGAGTAAGTATTTATATCCTTGTGGAGTAACTGAAGTAAATGCCTTAAAAAGTAAACCAGGAAATAATGTAATTTTCAAAAAGTACCAGTATGGTCTCTAGATAGATATGCTTTTGTGTATAGCAGTGTAGAGAGCCAGTTTGGTCTAATGGTTAATGCATTAGATTAGAAGCTAGAAAATCTAATCCTCCCTTAGGTTCAGAAGTCAGCTCGGTGACTTTGAGCCAGTCACTCTCTCTCAGCCCCTAGAAAAAAGGTGCAGCACTTCTGAAACTGTAGCCAAGAAAACTGCAGGGACACGTCCATATAGTCAACCAGGAGTCAGGTGGCTTAATGGACTGTAATGCTAGTATAGTATAATATATATTTATTATAACTGTCTCTTCCTTGAGGGTAATCATGTAATATACATAGGAATTAACCAGGCACAGATATATTTAGTTACAACATATTGCTGCCTCTTCTGCTGTACCCAAAACACTGAGACCATTGCCCTTTTACTCAGTAAAATGTGCATTTTGACCTGATTTCAGAAATATTCTTCTAGCAGATAATATAAAAGATGCCTTATTTTCAGTCCACTGATTTTTTAAAAAAAAATGTATGAAAGAAGAGACGTGAAGCATAGGTGAGTGACTACTTGTGTATTCCATATGAAGACTTCATCATGAATTTTCTTGATGGAATCATTTGCTCATTATGTGAATAGAAGAAAACATTTGAGAGGATTCATTTGTAAGAGAAGATTTTTGGAACAGCACTGCCAAATCATGTGATTCTTTCTTCCTTCATTAGCACTGAAGGAAATACAAGAACTAGATGGAAGTTTCCATTTTTTTTCAGTAGACCTTGTTTCTATTTATAGCAGAGGTGGGTTCCTGCCGGTTCAGACCGGCTCTATAGAACCGGTAGCGGGAATTTCCCCCGCTTGCCAAACCGGCAGCGATGACCAGCTGGACACGCCCCCAAACTGGCTCTCTTGGCGGCGCCGTAGGTGCCGCCATCTTGTTTTTTGCTTCTGCGCATGAGCAGGAGCTGTTTTTTGCTTCTGCACATGCGCAGAAGCTGGGTTTTTAGCACTGTGCATGTGTGTGCATACAAAGCGCGTGTGTGCCCGCGCAGCGCACCCACGCTGTGCGTGAGGAAGCGAACCGGCAGTGAGGTAAGCCAGAACCCACCCCTGATTTGTAGATCCAGTATCTATGAATGATTACAAAATATTATAATTTGCATGAAGGTTGCTTAATAAATGTGACTCGCCAGAGTCACTTTGAAAAGATTATTACATGCAACGTTCCCTCTAACAAGGGAAATCGCTGCGCGGCAGTTTGAAACTGCTGCGCGGCGATTCCCTGTCACGTGCGCGGCCGCGCAGCAATGTTCCGTCTGACATGGGAAATCGCTGCGCGGCAGTTCAAAACTGCTGCGCGGCGATTCCCTGTGACGTGCGCGGCCGCGTGGCCGCGCACCTTAGAGGGAACAGTGATTACATGGAGACAGTTCCTAGAAGGGGGCAAGGTACCATTCGAGGTATGGACAGACCATAAAAACCTCGAGGCCCTGAAAACCCCCAGGAAGCTCTCACCTAAACAGGTACGCTGGGCACAATACTTCAGACGATTCAAATTCGAACTGAAGCACATCCCAGCTGGGAAGAACCTACTGGCTGATGCTCTATCCAGAAAGCCACAATACGACAGCCAAAGAGAGGAAGAATTCCACTCGGTCATTCCCCCCTCACCACAGGAGCCAGCAGACACTCCCCACTCAAAGGGGGAACTAGTAGCCCCCGTCTCCACTCGGGGTCAAGCCAGACGACCGAGCGCGCGAAGCCAGGACCAGTGGACCGCAAAGCTGAAGACCGCTCTGCCTAGCGACCCCTGGCTCAACGACAAGGAGATCCTGACGATGAGGGAAGGCTTGGCCTGGAAGGGATCCAAGCTATACGTGCCTGCCTCAGGCTAGAGGTACTTCAACGAAGTCACGACTCCAAGCTGGGAGGACATTTTGGGTTCCTCAAAACCCTCCACTTAATGTGACGACAGTTTTAGTGGCCAAAGATGAAAACCGAGGTGGAGGATTACGTGAAAAGTTGCTCCACCTGCGCCACCAGGAAACATCGGCCAGAAATGCCGCCTGGACTGCTGCAGCAAGTGGCGAACCCCAGCAAGCCCTGGGAAGAAATAGCTATGGATTTCATATGGAGCTCCCAGACAGAGGAGGTAGCCATGGATTTCATAGTGGAGCTCCCGGACAGTAAAGGGAATACTGTGATTTGGACTGTGATTGACTTGTTTTCCAAGCAAGCCCATTTCATTGCCTGCTCTGGACTCCCATCAGCCAGACATTTAGCCAAACTGTTCCTTAAGCATATCTACTGCTTACATGGAGTCCCTAAAAGAATCATCTCAGATCGAGGTGTACAGTTCACCGCTAAGTTCTGGAGAGAATTCCTGCGTGCCATTGGGTCCACGCAAGGACTCAGCTCGGCTTTTCATCCGAGTACAAATGGAGCCGCGGAACGCGCGAATGCCATGGTGGAACAATACATCTGTTGCTATGTAGATTATCAGCAAATCAATTGGGCGGAGCTGCTGCCTTTTGCAGAAGTAGCGTACAATAACACTGTCCACAGCAGCACCGGACTAACCCCTTTCCAGATCACCAGCGGCCAGGAGTTCGTTCCAATGCCGGAACTGCCTACAGAAGCACCCACTTCGATGTCCCTGGCTGAGTGGATGGAAACACTGAGGAAAGGATGGGAAGATACCAAGAAAGCACTAACGGAAGCAGCGGAAGCCTATAAGAAGCAAGCAGACCGGCACCGATCGCTCCAACCCCCCTTCCGAGTGGGGGATAAAGTTTTCTTGTCCACTAAATACATCCGATTGAGAATGCCCAGCAAAAAGCTAGGGCCAAAATTTTGGGGTCCATTCCCCATAGTTAAAATTATAAACCCAGTCACTCTGCAACTTGCATTGCCTAGAATATTGGGAAAAATTCACCCGGTGTTTCATTGCAGCTTATTAAAACCGGTGGTTGGGTCAAACATAAGACCACAAACCCAACCACTACCTCCCCCTGTAGTAATACAAGGAGAGACACACTACGAGGTGAAGAAAATCTTAGACGCCCA
>QLTV01004404.1:59279-76573 GCA_003457575.1 Thermophis baileyi
TTTAGAAAGTAGCTGCAGACACAAGCACACACAGCGACACCCCATTCAGAATTAGACTGAGGTTATCCCCTTCACCTACCTCCACCCAAAGCTGCTCCTAGCTTGCTGGGTTTTTTTTTTATGTTTGTTTTTTGTTTCTGCTCTGTGGCACTAAAGCCCAGGCAGTCATATCTCCCTGCTAATCCCATGGGGAGGGGACAAGTCCCCTCAGGCCATTTCCCCACTTGAAGAGCTAGCAGAAAGGATCTCCAAAACCCAAGCCCTGACTGTGACTCACAAATGATGCTGCCCAGTTGCCCAGTAAAGCAGGATATATTGCACTGGTGGTCTCATGAGTAGGAGTCCCAGGGCTCATTGTGTGTAATAAAAAAAAAAGCCTGGATTGCACACTGGCTAATCTCAATTTGGACTCACAAATCCTGGATGCACTAAAGTAAGAGCTAGGGCAGGTTCAAGAACCATCCCTTGGAAATGGGCAGCCTGTAATTTAAAGGAAAACCATGGCTGTGGAAAATTTTTGGGACCTGTGCTTGTTTGAAATCTGTCTGGAAGCTCACAGAAAGTGATACCAACCATCTGAAAATAATTGGCATAGAAAATTGGACACTGTAAATTTCTTTCCAGAACTTGTGCCCTGGCTGCTAGACCATCATGGTTGAAAGCTCTCCTTTTGGGAGCCACTTCTGCTGCCTCTATCAATGCCTTCCCTTTGCATCAGAAAATTAAAAGCACCCATCAAGTCTCCCTGACCTGATCAATTTAAATCTTTTGTCAAAACATGTGTGTCGCACTCACATGTTTTGAAAAAAAAAATGAGGGATTGTAGGAATTTAGCACCCACCCCTCTCCTAGAAAAATGAAATATCCTAGGAAATATTAAAA
Organism: Thermophis baileyi; assembly: GCA_003457575.1. Lineage (NCBI taxonomy): Eukaryota > Metazoa > Chordata > Lepidosauria > Squamata > Dipsadidae > Thermophis > Thermophis baileyi. The sequence goes on from QLTV01004404.1 coordinate 60,162, forward strand.
AGGCAGAATATTATATAGAATATCCCTGGAAACATGCTTTTAGGCAGAAAAAGACTCACTCTTAGTAGCCCCCACCTTTGTCAATGTGCCATCAAGAAATGGCCCAGCTCACTCATCCCCCCCCCCCTTGTTAATATCCTGGACCAGTCTATTCTACATAACAAAGATCTACTCCTTCAGGCAGACCCATCTAGCAAACAGAAACTCAGCAATGGCACCTGGGAAGATTACATCAGCCAAGCCTGGGACACAGACAAAAGCCTACAGAGTTAGCTAAGACCCCTGCCCCCTGGGAGTCTGACCACCAATCAGAGTGCATTTCTTCCCCCCCTTGTTAATATCCTGGACCAGTCTATTCTACATAACAAAGATCTACTCCTTCAGGCAGACCCATCTAGCAAACAGAAACTCAGCAATGGCACCTGGGAAGATTACATCAGCCAAGCCTGGGACACAGACAAAAGCCTACAGAGTTAGCTAAGACCCCTGCCCCCTGGGAGTCTGACCACCAATCAGAGTGCATTTCTTATACAGGAACAGGAAACTCTGAGGTGGGGCCCAACAGAGGATATAAAAAACTCAGGGACTCTCAGCAATTTCCTTTTTTCTCTCCTTCAACATCCTCGAGGCATGTGATCCCCCTTTCCCTAGGACCTCAGACCATGTGGTCCTGCTGTCCTCCATTAAACTATCTTTCCAAGCAGTCCCATGCTTCCAGTGTCTTTTTCCCCACTTGGAACCGAATCCAGAAGGATATTCCTTACAACACACCATTCACTATTATTTTAGCCTTTTGTATTGAGTATATTGCTTCAATCATTTTAATAAATTTATCGCCAAATTTCATAGTTTTTAATTGCATTATGAGGAATTGCCAATTCAAATTGTTGAATGCCTTCTGCGCATCCACAAATATTAGAGCTAACTGTTTCTCTGGATGCGCCTCATAATACTCTAGCACATTCATGATCATTCTTGTATTGTTTCTAATTTGACGTTTCGGGAGAAATCCATTTTGGTCCGGATTAATAATTTGATTAAGTATTTTTTTTAGTCTTTCTGCCATGATCATCGCAAAAATTTTATAATCCGAATTTAATAATGAAATTGGTCTGTAATTTCTAATTTGCTCCTTGTCCATCTCCTCTTTCGGTATCAGTGTTATATAAGCCTCTATCCATGAGTTTGGTAATTTGGCGCATTCTAATGCCTCATTGTACAGTTCTAACATTTTTTCTTCCAATGATTCCTGCAATTTTTTATATACCTCCGCTGGTAATCTGTCCGGCCCTGGTGTCTTATTATTTTTTTGCTTCTTGATGGCCTCTTTTAGCTCCGTTAATGTTATTTTATCATTTAACGCTGTCCTAACCTCCTCCGGCATGATTGGCAGATTTCTTTTATCCAGATAGTTCTTAATATTTTCTTCCTTAATCTCTTCTCGGCTGTATAATGCTTTAAAGAAATTTTGGATAATATTTTTTTTCCCTTCTAATCGATGATGGAGGTCTCCATTTTCATCCTGCAATTGCTGTATATATATATATATTTTGCTCTCTCATTCTTTAATTTGTGGGCCAACCATCTTCCTGGTTTGCGCCGAGGTGGCGCAGTGGTTAGAGTGCAGTACTGCAGGCTACTTCAGCTGACTGCTAGCTGCAGTTCAGCAGTTCAAATCTCACCGGCTCAAGGTTGACTCAGCCTTCCATCCTTCCGAGGTGGGTAAAATGAGGACCCAGATTGTTGGGGGCAATATGCTAACGCTGTAAACCGCTTAGAGAGGGCTGTAAAGCACTATGAAGCGGTATATAAGTCTAAGTGCTATTGCTATTGCTATTGTTTGTGAATTCAAAATAATTTTGTTTAGTTGCTTTGAGATTACGGATCATTTCTTCCTGCGTTAACAAATTAATCTTATGTTTAGTTAGATCCCTTTGCTCTTTATTTTTATTGTTTTGTGGTTCTTTCTGCATTAGGAGTTCCTGTTCCTTAAGTTTTACGTACAAATTTTCTAATTGTTTCTTTTTTTCCTTATTTTTCTTTGCCATATATGCTATTGTTAAACCTCTCACATATGCTTTCATCGTATCCCATACATTTTGGATCGATGTTTGTTCTTTTTTATTTTCCCTAAAAAAATAATCTAATTCTTTTTCCATCATTTGTAAGTAGACTTTTTCTTTTAGAATACTCTGGTTAAATGTCCACCTAGCTTTTTTCCTTCTCATTCCCCTCCATTTTATTTTTACCGGGATATGGTCAGCCCATGCGTTTGGCATAATCTCTATTTCTTCTATTTCGTTTATTAATTCAGGGTTCATCCAGGCCATGTCTATTCTTGACCATGACTTGTGTGGATACGAGAAAAAGGTATATTGCCTTCCCTTGGGATTCAATTTCCTCCAAGCATCACATACATTCAATTCTTTTGTCATTTCCAAAAAGGTGCTTGGTAATTGTCGTCTAACCTTTTTTTTATTAGTACTTTTATAGTCTCTTTTGTTGTCCACTACTGCATTAAAATCGCCAATTATACACAAATTATCCCATTTTAATTCTATTATTTGTCTATGCAATTTAGAATAAAAAAAATTCTGATTTATATTTGGTGCATAAATTACTACTAACAAAATTCGTTTTTGACCAGATTCTATCTCTACTATTAATATTCTACCCTCTTTGTCTGCATATATCAAGTTTGAATTTAACCACTCTTTTATGTAAACCACAATTCCACTTTTTTTTGTTTGAGCTAATGCCAAATGTAATTTTCCTAACTTAGGGTGTTTCAGTAAATTACCATATTTTTCTTTTATATGCACCTCCTGTAAACAAATGATGTCCATCTCTTGCCTCTGAAGGCTCATCAATATACATTTTCTTTTGATTGGAGAATTCATGCCATTGATATTTAATGATAGCATGTTGATTTCTCCTTCCTCCATCCTATTGTTTAAGTATCGCTTTTTGACCTCCTCTTGTTCTTGTCTCTGTTTGTGCCCTTGTTCTTGCTCCTTCCCTTTCATATCTTTCTGTCTCCCTTCGTTCTCTGGGGTCTTGTTCCTCAATTTGCCCTTCTGACACTTGTTCCTCTTGACTTCTATTCTCCATCTCTTCCTTACTATCCTGCTCTTCATCCCCTACCAAATAATGTTCAAAAAATTCTTGCGCCTTTTCTAGGGAGTCTATTCTGAATTTCTTCTCCCGCCAGGTAATCAACATCCCCTCTGGGATAAGTCTGCTCTGTTCTGGCCTCTACTACCTTTATTTGTTGTTCGTTTTTGGCTATCGCCTCTTGAATTGTTCCTATTTTTTCATCTATCTTACGAATATCGCCCTTCACATCGCCCATTTCATTTCTCATCTCTTCATGATTTCTAGATATTACTTCTTGCGTTTTCATCATTGTTTTTTGTATTAAATTTAATGATGATTGTACACCCTGCAAGTTCGTAGTTGATCCTGTCTTTTCTCCCCCCAGCATGCTTTCCATCGATCTTTGCCCAGATGGGGAAGCGATTGTTGACATTGCTTTTTTACCCCCTTTTGTAATCGTCGTAGTCATACTTGTCATCTTGAATATCTTAAAGAAGTTATTCCACCCTACCATATACTAATCCAACTATAACAATATATTTCTCACTATACCGTATCTAGAACTGCTATATGCGTTTCTATAAATATTTCTCACTATCTAAACACAATATACAGTATATTATATATAGTAATTATCATAAATATTTATATAAGTATAAGTCTAATCAATCAATAATCAGGAGCCTATGGTCTACAATTACAACACCAATTACATTTAATGGCTAATTTATCCGATTTAAGTTCATTAAGTTCAAAATAATCATGTACAAAAATCTATCCTGGCTCCTGTTATTCAATTGGTATGTTCTTAAACTTTTCTCTTTACTAATTTATATTATTGATAGTATTAATTTTCCTTTATCCATCTTTACATATAACAACTTATGTATTTATCTATGTACTTTATTATCTATCTCACTTATCAAGTCCTAATACCATTCAACTAAAAGAATTATAACCGATATTCCTATCAAATGTATTTCCGTGTTACATATATATTTCAGACATAGTTGTTGTTAATCTCGGGCTACCTCTATCTTCTTCTTCAACTCTGCGCCTCTCTGAGTTTCCAGGAGTTCTTTTTTTTCCCCCTCCTTTCCAAGATGTCATCCTTCAATTTTGCACCGTCAGCCACCGATCTCTCTCTCTCTGTCACTTTCTTTTCTCCAAACTACGTACTTAAATCCTTCTTCCTCCAGACCTTCCAGTCCTTCTTTAATCCTTCTTTAACCACCCATCAACTCTTTCTGTCCCCTTCCGCACTGTCCTCTTTTTCAATCTCCAACTTTACAGTACTCTCTCCACTCCCACTGCCTGCTCGCCACCATTCACCTTCACGGAGTCTCGCTCGCTGTTTCTCAGCATGTTCTTTCACCGCCAACACAGAGAGTTTTATAGATTCAAAGTTCTCAAAAATCTTATTTACTCCTCCTCACCGATAGTTCCAGCTGTCATCTCACTCTTCTCTTCCACCTTAGTGAACGGGTTGTCACGCCTTCGGATCGGCCATTAACAGGTCGATTTCTCTCGCGCCTGATCCAAGGGTCCCTCTTACTTCTTTGGGAGATCGCCCTTCTCCCTCGAAGCTTCAAAGTATCCCCTCTCCACTTGTGCTCCCTCCGAGAGCAAACCTTGCTCGAAAGCCTCAGGAATCGCGAAAATTCGTGCAAGCCTAACGGAGCCTCGTTAGCTTGCTCCGCACCGGCGTGACGTCACCGTTAAGAAATTGTTTGGGAAACGGTCCCTGTCTTAGCGCACTTGCCGGCTCCACATTCTTTTGGTGTGACCTTGAGATGGCTGGTGCTTCCCACGGGATGGTGCTGCTTGGTTTCGATTCCTCTGAGTTCCCTCCCTGCATCGTCGTCGTCCCCCCACTTCTCCCTCTGCTCCCTCTCCCCGTTACTGATGTCAGGCTGTCTGCTTGTGATGTGTAGAATGGCAGCCATGACACTCCCCTCCATATACCAGTTGATGATGGATCTGATGAACCAGGGTCTGAAGCTTCTGGTGCTAAGAGTACCCCAACTGTGGAAGGTGGGAATTCTTTGTCTCATTACTTTGAAATTTATAGCAGCCAGCTCTTATTATAGGAAGCTCACTTCCAGTCATTCAGGATACTGCTTATAAGCGCTATGTGCTTAGAGCTCATAGCATTGTTAGAGACCCCACACACCCACTTCACGGTCTGTTTCTGTTGCTCCCCTCTGGGAGGAGGTTTCGAAGTATATATAGCAGGACTTCTGGATTCTGTAACAGCTTTGTCCCTTATGCCATCTGTCTTGTAAATTCACAGGATTCTCTCTCTTTTTTTTGCCATGTATATGTATACATTCAAACTAGACTGTGAGCCTTTGTTGCTGAGCAGCTGATCGGCGGTTGGATTGGCCTCTTATGGTCAGGTGCATCGTATAGTGCGAAAAATACGGTACATAATTTCTTGTTTGTTTGTTTGTTTGTTTGTTTTGTCATGTTTATGTAGTGTATATTGGAGGTGGTAACCCTTTGAGAGCTGTATGCAATGAAATTTCATTTTAATGTATGTCAATTAGTGTACATTCAAAGTGCCAATAAAGTTATTCTAAGTCTAAGTCTTCAATGTGTCTATTAAAAGTGCATCAATACAGGTCTTCCTAGCAATAAAGAAAGCTTTATTACATCTAAAGTTAAATGATTTTTCTTTTCATTGCTGTTAACCATGTAATGCTTCCCCTCTCTCATGTGCCTTCCCAAGGATTTTAAATATTCACCTTCTTTTGAAAAAAATTAATGTAGGAGTTGACACAGCTTGGTTTCAGAATACCGTTAAACAAAAACCTTTCATTTATAGGGACGCTCTTTCCAGCCCACTGAAGAAAGGCAATGGATTAGGGTTAGGTAACTTTTGGTTAGGGTTCTATTTATAACCTTAGCTTAGGTCATTACTAAATTAAAATTGCCATGGTTACACTACAAATTTATAAACCTACCAAATCACTCTAAAGCAGGAGTGTCAAACTCAACTTCATTGAGGGCTGCATCAGCATTATGGTTGCCCTCAAAGGGCCAGTAGCTGGGTCACCGCAACTAGGTGGGTGTGGCTGGGTGGGCGTGGCCGGCTCAATGCTGCTCACTGGGCGCGGCTGACTCGGGACGGCTGGGTCGGGACAGAACAAGTTGCACCGGGTAACTCGACGTGGGGACAATTCGGTGCCCCACAAGCTCCTCGCCTCCCCAAACTGCTGGCAGCCAAGCACACACACACACACACACACCACATTCCAAGTTTGAGGACTTTTATCCACAGAAGAAGGAGAGGGCCTTCTCCCCAAGCCCAGGCATGATTGGCAGTTTGTAAGCTCAGATGTGGATAAAAGTCTCCAAGCTTGGAATGGTGTGTGTGTGTGTGCATGCGTGTGCACAGCATGTCAAAGGAGACATTCTTCTCCCAATCCCAGACATCGTTGGTGTTTCCCTGTCTGGTGCTCCCTCCCAGTAAGGCAGGAAGTGGAGGACAATGCTGCATGTGGAAGCATGGAGGAGAAAGTTTGCAGGAAGCAGTTTCCTCCGAGTCCAACTTCTGCCTTGATAGATCTCTGGAGAGCAAGAGGAGGCAGGGGAGCAGCGCTCCCTGGTCCTGCATGAGGGAGGCTGCCCCTTCTCGAAAGGGAATCCCTGTTTCCAATTGTGTGTGGTAAGGATGCTGGCTTGTTGGGGCAGCCTTCCCTCACCCCCTCCTCCTATCCAGAGATCTGCACTTCCACACCCAGCAGCATTGTCCTCCGCCTCTTGTGGGGGGCCAGGGAAGGCTGGAAGGGGGGATCCGGAGGTCTCCAGCAGAGGAAGGCGAGAAAAGAGCGAGTACCAAAACCTAGTCCACCAGAGGAGCCTCGCTGTCCCTCTCAGGCCATGCGGAGGACCTCTGGACGGTGGCGTGGGCTGCCCGGAGCCCTGGGCAGGGGAGGGCAAGCGCCCAGCCCAGCCCTCAAGCTCCCGGGGCACCGGGACCCTGCAGCCCAGCCCAGCCCTGCTTCCCCGAGGGGTTGCCCAGCTGCACTTACCTCCTTCTTGAGGCTGCTGTTGCTGTGCTTGCTCTCCTTAGCCAGGTTGTTCATGGTGGGTGCAGGAGGGCAAAGTGTGTGGGTCAGAGGGAGGCCCACTCCCTCTCCATGCGAGGAAACCTGGCTTTGTAACCAAAGCATCCTCAGCGATAGGATGGGAGACCACCAGGAGAGGCCAGGAGGAGGGGGCAAGGGGATGGCAAAAGGGCAGCAGGGTTGCTGGTGGCCAAGTGCTAAGGCAGGACTTCCCTCAGACCCTCCCTCCCTCTCATTCCAATCACTCTCCTTCCTTCCTTCCTTCCTTCCTTCCTATTTTCCTCCTTTTCTTCTTTTTCCCTCCTTCCTTCCTTTTTTTTTCTTTCCCTTTCCTTCCTTCCTTCCTTCCTTGCCTCCCTCCTTCTCATTCCCATCTTCCTTCCTCCCTCCCTCCCTCCCTCCCTCCTTCCTTCCCTGCTTCTCCTTCCCATCTCCTTCCTTTCCTTCCTTCCTGTTTCCCTCCCTCCTTCCCTGCCTCCCTCCTTCTCCTTCCTTCTCTGCCTCCCTTCTCATTCCCATCTTCCTTCCTTCCTTCCTTCCTTCCTTCCTTCCTTCCTTCCTTCCTTCCTTCCTTCCTTCCTTCCTTCCCCCTTCCTCCCTCCCTCCCCCCTCCTTTCTTCCCTGCCTCCCTCCTTCTCATTCCCATATCTTTCCTTCCTTCCACCCTCCCTCCCTCCCTCCGCGCCCAGGAAGGGATGAGGGGAGGGGGAGAGTTTGGCAGTGCTGCCGGTGGCCATGCCACCGGTGGCCGTGGCTTTCCCACACAGGGGCAGTGGCAGTCCCAGTAAACCTCTTACAGCCATTCCCTGCATGCCCCCCCCCCGGCATATAGTCTGTTTGGACTTCATCACTGATTTACACACACATACACAGACCATCCAAGGCTTCATAGCCATTTTGGTGGTGGTAGATATTTTCACCAAGATGGCTCATTTCATACCCTGTGGAGGTTTATCTGACTCCATAGAAATAGCCCAGGTTTTCCTAAACCATGTCTTTTGCTGTTGTGGAATGGTGTCAACATTAATTTCAGATAGAGGCCCACAGTTCCAATCCAAATTTTGGAAGGCACTGTTCCAGCTCTTGAATGTCCAAGTCAGCCTATCTTCAGCCCATCACCAAGCCACGAATGGTGAGGCAGAGAAGACTAACCAGCTTCTCCAACAATGTTTAAGGTTTTATTGCACCTACAGACGAGACAACTAGCCATCATTGTTGCCCCTTGCAGAATTTTCTTATAATAACTCTCTCTGCACTTTGATTTCAATGACACCCTTTCAAACTATGTATGGCACACAGCAGAAAGTATTACCAGACCACCCTGCACTAGACTCACCTGTCCCAGGAGCTGTTGACTTCTTACAGTAGCAACTTGCTGCCCAAGCCCTATTGAAGCAGCAGCTCGACCAAGCAAAGCAGTCTTACAAGAAGGCTGTGGATGCCCACCAATGGGAGGGACTGCCAATAGCAGTAGGGGACAAGGTCTGGCTCTCTACCAAGTTCTTAGCATCCTCAAGACCTTCCAAGAAGCTAGATGCTGAATTTGTGGGGCCATTCAAAGTTTTCTGACAGATCAATCCCATCAGCTTCCATCTCCAATTGCCTTCCTCTATGAAAGTGCATCCAGTCTTTCATTGATCTTTGCTGTATAAGATGTCCCTCCAAGCCCTCTATGATCCCAGCACTTCCCCTCACTAGCAGTCATAGAGGGAGAAACAGAATACGAGGTAGAGGAAATCCTGGACTGTAGATGCAGAGGCAAAGGCATTCGATATTTGTTTCTTTGGAAAGGTTACCCTGTTTTTGATCGCTCCTGGGAGAATGCATGGTATGTTCATGCCCCTGATTTAGTTCAACTGTTTCACCTACACTTCCCTGAGAAACCACTAATGGCCTGTCAGAGTATGTTCATAGACTGGAATAGACATGGCAACAGGTCAGCCAATGGGGACTGTTTGGATAGACATGGTAACAGGTCAGCCAATGGGGACTGTTTGGAAACTGAAACAGTATTTGTTTGTATGGGGCCATAAGAGACAGTTTGGAGTCTGGGCGTGGCTTAGACTTGCTGAACTGTATATAACAGTTGGTTCTGCCTCTGTACAATATATTAGCCTCTGTATCTCTCTACTCTGTAATGACTTGCTTCTATGAATATTACTTCTGTGTTCCAGATTTTGTATGCTGATTTCTGCTGTATGGTATTGTATATAAAGAAGTTTCTTATATATAATTTGAATCCTGCAGAGTTATTTACTTGTGTGCTGGTCGGATGTGCTGCAAACTCTGACATGGCCAAGTTCCCAGACACCTGCCCCGCACCTCCTGAGAAACCCATCAATGAAGGAGTTAACCTCTCTGGATCACTCCAGGGGGAGGTGGGGCATGGGCTTACGATAGGCCTTCCACCGCTGACCTTCAACTCTCGGGCAGTGGAGGGACCTTCTAACTCTGTCTCTGTGTTTCAGCAACTGCCACCTGGCTCATGAGCCACTTTAGAAGTGGGGGAGGAAGATTCCTTTGAGACGGCTTCCTTCTCACCCTTGCCAAGTTCCCATGAGAACTCAGACTTTGAAGACTATGCACAAGGGGAAGAGCACCTCTGAAGAGCCCATGGAGGAGAGGGGACTAAGTTGGAGGGAGGAGTGATATAGGAGATGACCAGGATGAGCCCAAGGGTGGGATCAAATTCATCATCAGTCTGGAGTCACTCCGCTTCCACAAGAGACCTAAATCCAGCCCCCCCTAAAGTCCATTGATTCTTATCTAGTGCCAATTTGCCTTAACCGTTAGTAGATCAGATTCTTATGTATATGTAGCATGGAATATTCTTGTACTTTTGAACTCGATCCTGGCTCCTGACATTAGGTGACGAATGCAAGAGAGCAAATATTATACAAAACAAAAGCACATTTACTCGAGCTATGTCAAACAGAAATATTTTATGGACAACAGGCATTTTAGCCCCTTATCATAGGCATTGGTGAAGTCTATAGAAAGAAAGAACCCTAATCCTTAGCTGAAGAAAGATGATGGATCTGTGTGCCAGTGTTTGGAACAGGGCAGAATTGGCATCATGATTTCTGTTCCACAGCTGAGTTCACTGCACTCTTTTATGCTTCTCTCATGTATAAGCATTTAGGATGGAAAGTCAGACAGTATTACTGTAGTTTCTTGTCTTTTGTCTGTCTCTTTGACCGTCTTGTCTATGTTCTTGCCTACGGCAATTGAAAAATTACATGGGAGGGCAGGAGACAATGACACATTGGTAATGCTCTTTTTCTATAACTTTCCATAATTTTTTTTAAAAAAACCTGTATTATTTCTTTTCTTCATAGGGCAGGCCTGTCAAACTGGTGGCCCGTGGGCCGGATATGGCCCACACAGGCCACATCCCGATACGTCACGATACGGCCCACAATGTTATCGGGTTTGACACCCCTGTCATAGGGTAACTGATCTTGCTATTGCTTGGGGAGATAGTTGATATTTTTAATTTTTATTTGTATCCCTCCTTTATTTTTACAAATGACTCAAGGTGGCAAACATATCCAACATATCTTCCTTCTCCTATTTTCCCCACAACAACAACCCTGTGAAGTTGGTTGGGCTGAGAGAGAGACTGAACCAAAGTCTCTGCTGGCTTTCATGGCTAAGGCGGGACTTGAACTCATGGTCTTTTGCTTTCTAGCGTGGTGCCCTAAACATTAACCAAACTGGCTTTTTCCTCTTCTTTTTGCCACCAACTGGATGATGGTGCAGTGGTTTGAATGTCTAAGTTTCAGCTTTAAATTTCTTCCCAAGTCTGGACTTGATTTTTTTTTTAAATCATATCCTCCAAATTTAACATTGTGTTGACTTACTGTTTCCCTAGCTTATCTCAAAAAACCTGGGAAAATATTACTTTTGTACTACATCTGTTTATAGCAGAATAGTTTTAGATTTTCTTAATTCTTAAGAACCAGTTTTCATAATGTAACCAATCTGCAAAAGTTTTTACTTGCAGCGCCTTTTCTTCATAATCTTTGTGCAAACACACCTGCAGTGGATATAGAAAGTCTACACACCCATTAAATGCCAGGTTTTTGAGATGGTAAAAAAATCAGACCAAGATAAATCACTTCAGATTTTTTTCCACCTTTTATATAACATATAAGATGTACAAGTCAACTGAAAAACAAACAGAAATCTTTTAGGGGGGAAAATGACAATAAAAAAATTACAATAATGTGGTTGCATAAAGATGCATACCCTGAAACTCAGATTTTTAAATCATATCCTCCAAATTTAACATTGTGTTGACTTACTGTTTCCCTAGCTTATCTCAAAAAACCTGGGAAAATATTACTTTTGTACTACATCTGTTTATAGCAGAATAGTTTTAGATTTTCTTAATTCTTAAGAACCAGTTTTCATAATGTAACCAATCTGCAAAAGTTTTTACTTGCAGCGCCTTTTCTTCATAATCTTTGTGCAAACACACCTGCAGTGGATATAGAAAGTCTACACACCCATTAAATGCCAGGTTTTTGAGATGGTAAAAAAATCAGACCAAGATAAATCACTTCAGATTTTTTTCCACCTTTTATATAACATATAAGATGTACAATTCAACTGAAAAACAAACAGAAATCTTTTAGGGGGGGAAATGACAATAAAAAACTTACAATAATGTGGTTGCATAAAGATGCATACCCTGAAACTCAGAGGTGGGTTCCTCCCGGTTTGGACCGGTTCTATAGAACCGGTAGTAACTTGGCGGCCTGGGTCGCTAGAACCGGCAGCAACCCAGGCCTGCCACGCCCCTGAACCGGTTCTTTCAGCGGTGCCATAGGCGCCGCCATCTTGTTTTTTGCTTCTGCGCATGCACGGCGCGTCACTGAGCGAACCGGCAGTGAAGAAAAGCAGAACCCACCCCTGCTGAAACTAATACTTTGTTGAAGCACCTTTTGATTTTATGACAGCAGTCAGTCTTCTGGGGTAGGAGCCTATCAGCATGGCACATCTTGCCTTGGGAATCTTTGCCCACTCTTCCTTGCAAAAGATCTCCAAATCTGTCAGATTGTGTGGGCATCTCCTGTGCACAGCCCTCTTCGGGTCACCCCACAGATTTTCAGTCGGATTCAGGTCCAGGCTCTGGCTGGGCCATTTCAAAACTTTGATCTTCTTCTGCTGAAGCCATTCTTTTGTTGATTGGGAGATAGCTTTGGGTCATTGTGTTGAAAGGTGAAATTTCATCTTCAGCATTTTAGAAGAGGCCTGAAGGTTTTGCGCCAAAAATGACTGATATTTGGAAGTGTTGATAACACTAAAGCCCCAGTTCCAGCTGAAGAAAAGCAGCCCCAAAGCATAATGTTGCCACCACCATGCTTCACTGTGGGTATGGTGTACTTTTGGTGATGCACAGTGTTGTTTTTGCGCCAAACATACTGTTTTGAATTATGGCCAAATAGATCAACCTTGGTCTCATCAGACCGTAACACATTTTCCCACATGCTTTTGTCCGATTTGATGTAGGTTGTGGAAAAAGTGGCCGGGCTTAGATGTTTTTCTTTGTAACAAAAAGCTTCCATCTTGCCACCCTGCCCCACAGCCCAGTCATATGAAGAATATGGGAGGTTGTTGTCATATGTAGAGCACAACCAGCACTTGCCAGAAATTCCTGCAGCTCCTTTAATGTTGCTGTAGGTCTCTTGGCAGCCTCTCGGACCAATTTTCATCTTGTTTTTCCGTCAATTTTGGAGGGACATCTAGTTCTTGGTAATGACACTGTTGTGCCATGTTTTCTCCACTTGTTGATAACTGTCTTTACTGTGTTCCATGGTATATCCAATGCCTTGGAAATGTTGTTGTACTCTTCTCCTGACTGATACCTTCCATCAATGAGATCCCTTTGATGCTTTGTAAGCTCTTTGCAGACCATGGCTTTTGCTCTAAGAAGCAACTGAGTAAATGTCAGAAAAATCCTACTACAACAGCTGAACTTTATATGGGCTTGATCAGTGTCACCTTAGTTGATGGCAGGTGTGTACTGACTACTATTTAACATCAGAATAACAGAGTTGGAAGAGACCTTGGAAGTCTTCTAGTCCAACCCCTTGGTCAAGCAGGAGACTCTATACCATTTCAGACAAATGACTGTCCAGTCTCTTCTTAAAAACTTCCAGTGATGGAGCACCCACAACTTCTGAAGGCAAGCTGTTCTACTGGTTAATTGTTCTCACTGTTAGGAAATTTCTTCTTAATTGTAAGTTGCTTCTCTCCTTGATTAGTTTCCACCCATTGCTTCTTGTCCTACCCTCAGGTGCTTTGGAGAATAGCTTGACTCCCTCTTCTTTGTGGCAGCCCCTGAGATATCGGAACACTGTTATCATGTCACCCCTACTCCTTCTTTTCACTGGACTAGACATTCCTAATTCCTGCAACCATTCTTCATATGTTTTAGCCTCCAGCCCCCTAATCATCTTTGTTGCTCTTCTTTGCACTCTTTCCAGAGTCTCAACATCTTTTTTATACTGTGGTGAGATCCTTCTGGATCTTGAGCCTATATTCTGGGGGTGTTGGCTATTCTTGCCAGCTTAGTGTCATCTGCAAATTTCATGAGTTCCCCTTCTATTCCCTTGTGTAGCTCATTTATGAAGATATTGAAGGGTACTGGGCCTAAAATGGAACCTTGGGGTACCCCACTACTTACTTCCCTCCATGTAGATGTTGTTCCATTAAGGACTACACGTTGGGTGCAGTTTGTCAGCCAGTTACAAATCCATCTGGTGGTGATGCTGTCTCTCCCACATTTTTCTAGCTTACCAAGAAGTAGGTTGTGGTCTATTTTATCAAATGCCTTACTGAAATCCAAGTATACTATGTCAAAAGAATTTCACTGGGCCACTTTGTTAAAGTATGAAGTAAGATTTGTTTGGCATGATCTGTTTTTGACAAACCCATGTTGGCTTCTAGTTATAATTTTGCTTGCTTCTAGGTGTTTGTAGATCTGTTACTTCATTATCTTCGCCAAGATCTTCCCAGGTATTGATGTCAGGCTGATTCGTCTGTAGTTTCCTGGATCTGTGTTTTTTCCCTTTTTTGAAGATGGGGACCACATCACATTTTCCAATCCTCTGGTAATTCCCTAGTGCTCCAAGAACTTTGAAAGATATGGTTCAATGGTTCCGAGATCACGTCTGCCAGTTCCTTCAGAACTCTACGATGTAATCCGTCAGTTCCTGGTGATTTGAACTCATCTAGCACGGACAGATGTTCTCTTACCATTTTCCTGCTTATTTTAATTTGTATTCCTAGTCTGTCTTTTACGGTTCTTTTTCTGGTAGGTTGGGCTATATTTTCTTTTTGTGTGAAGACAGATGCAAAGAATGACTTAAGGAGGTCTGCTTTCTTGCTACTGCCCATTACTTCCTTGCCATCTTCTTCCATTAGTGTGCTGATCTTTCCTTGACTGTTTTCTTGTCTTTTATATGTTGAAGGAATTTTTATTTTATTTTTTCTGGCATTTGTTGTAAGTCTTACTTCATTTTGGGCCTTGTCTTTCCTGACTTCATCTTTGCAGATTCAGGCTATATGTTGGTATTCTGCCTTAGTTATGTGCCCCTCTTTCTATTTTTTGTACTTATCCTTTTTGTCTTTCAGTTTATCAGAGAGTTCTTTGTGCAACCATGCTGGTTTCTTCTTGGATTTCTTGTTTTTCTTTTTCAGTGATATTGAGATGTACTGGGCTTTTATAATCATATTTTTCAGAGTTTCCCAAGCATCTTGCATTGTTTTCCCCTTTAAGATTTTCATCCATGGCTTCCCAAGCTCTCTCTAAGTTTGTTAAACTCAGCTCTTTAAAGTCTAAGACACTGGTTTGATTATGTTGTATTGCTTGTGCCTGCATTATATTGAATTCCAGTATGACATGGTCACTGTGTCCCAAAGTTCCTGCAACTTCACACACACACCCCAATCACTTCTCTCTTAGTAAGAATTAGGTCCAGTAACTGTCCCTCTAGTTCCCACCTTTACTTTTTGGATGAGAAAATTGTCAGCTAGGTTGGTTAGGAACCTGTTCGATCTCTCCCATTTCATGCAGAGTTTGTCTCCCAGTTGATGCCAGGGTAGTTAAAGTCCCCCATTACTACTGTGGTGTGTTTCCTACATACGTTTGTTAACCGATTAGCAAAAAGTTCATCTATTTCTTCTGCTTGATTGGGTGGCCTGTAGTATATGCCTATGGCAATGTCATTCTTTTTTCCTTTTATATTGACCCATGTGCATTCTAGGAGGCTTTCATCCTTGGTTTTGTGCATCTCTGTAGAGATATAAAGAGCTCTTACATATAGTGCAACTCCACCTCCTATTTGTTAGGTCTGTTTCTTTGGAACAGTTTGTATCCTTCTATCAGTACATTCGAGTCATGAGTTTCATCCCACCAAGTTTCAATAATGGCAACTATATCATATCTGCCCTCTTTGATTTTTGCTCCAGGGAGACAACATACCTCCCTAGATTGAATGTCCAGTCTACAGACTGCTGATTCTGTTCCCCTAAGAATTGAATCTTCTATCACCAACACTCATACTTTTTTTTCCCTAGGGAAGTCTGGGCTACTTTTCTTCCTATCACAGGAATACTTGATGATGCCTCTTTTCTAGGAATACTTGATGATGCCTCTTTTCTAGGTGTCTGCATGCTTTCTTCCAGGGAGAGGCTATGAAATCGATTGCTCAGCTCTGGTGGGACTGTACCAGGGGTGAAATGCTCCCGGTTCGGACCAGATCGGGCAGACCGGTAGCGATGGCCGCCAGTGGTTCGCCAAGCCGCCAGCGATGGCTGGCTGGCCACGCCCCCAAACCAGTCCAGCTGTCGCCGCTCGCTCACCGTGCAAGCTGATGTCCGACTGCACCAGGTGAAATGCTCCCGGTTCGGACTGGATCGGGCGTACCGGTAGCGGTGGCTGCCGGTGGTTCGCCGGACCAGTAGCAACGGCTGGCTGGCCACGCCCCCGAACCGGTCGCCCGGTCGCCGCTCGCTCACCCTGCCCCGCCCAGTCTCTGTTCTGCACCTTGCCTGCGTGAAGTGCTGCACCCCTGATCTGCCTGCTAGGTAAGCCTGCGAAGTCGCGGCCTACCTAGCTGCCCCTGCTCCCCCACCGTCGCACCCTGCCTTCCCTACTCCATTCCCCCCCCCCGACATGCTTGCCTGCCTTCCACAGGGCCTTCCCGGTATCCCCGTGGCCAGCTTGCGGAG
>QLTV01004405.1:83217-95358 GCA_003457575.1 Thermophis baileyi
AAACTGAGGAGCGGAGGGAAGGGGAGGGCAGAAAAAGGGTGAAAAACCATAAACTGGAAATGTATTGAATGACAAACACATAAAGTTAAAAAATTGAGTTAAAAGTTGGTTAAAGGGATAAAATAGTAAATAAAGTAAGATTTATAAAGGAACTCAGGGTTGCTGGAAGTTCATCCCAGAATGGAGAAAGTACAGCATAGAACAAAGAAAGGAGGGGAGAGAGAAGAAGGAAAGTAAGAAGAGGAGGGAAGAGAGGGGTGGAGAGGAGGAGAGAGAGTAGGAGGGGAAGTAGAGAAGAGGAGTGGAGAGAGGAAGGGAAGTAGTTCAGGAGGAGAAGAAGGGAGAGGGGAGAAAGGGAAGGAGGGGCTGTAAAAAGAAAAGGGGATGGAAAAAAAAGCAACCCTGAATTAAAAAATGTAATAAGTATAAGAAATATGTATAAAAGATCTAATGAATGTATAAAGGATGTAAAAGAGAAATGAACTGATAAAAGTGTGAATGTCTATATTGAAATAAGAATAAAATTTTTTTAAAAAAACCGTTGGTCTTAATTTTTGTAATTTTTGATGAAAATCTCTATTTTTTGCTGGGAAAGCTCAATGTTTTTGAGGCTACTCTGCCACAGTGTTTTTCCTGTCTGAGAGGAGCTGTTTATGACTGGCTATAAAAGTTACATCTGCAACAGTTCAACAGTTTATCAAAATATAGTCAAAATTATAGAAATGTATCAAGACATTGGGAAAGTTGGAGAAACAGAATACTTTTTAACTTACAAGTCCAACTTGAAAATTTGGATAAAAAGCTTGATATGATGGCTTTAAATCAACTCGAAGATGGCAACCAGACGCAAGTAACAGCAGTAAAAGAAGATTTGCAACCAAGCGGATTGGAATGTAACTTACTGCTGGCAGACCCAAAAGATAAGGTGGACTTCAAAAATACAAGTTGGTTAGAGGATTCTGAGAAAGTATGGATTTGAAAGACTCAGAGTTGATCGAATTGACCAGTGATGAGCTTGAGTTTTTCAAGAAGTTTGAGGAAGATTCGGGAATGGATTTATTATACCAATTGGAAAATAAATGTTAAGAGATGTTATGTTACAATTTACAGGAAACTTTTCTGTACAACAAATGCTGTGCAGATGTACACAACAGAGACTTATGACTTTGGGGAATAAAATGCAACTGTTAGGAAAGATCCTGATTAATATCTTAAGGAAAAGCCTTATTATTACAAATCAGTTGAGGGTATTTGATCCTGGATGGATCAGAGACAATGATTGTGATGACTTATGTTAGACCAGAAGCCATTGTGTACTTTTTGCAAGTGAAATACAATACATATACTCAGGGGTGGGTTCTGGCTTACCTCGCTGTCGGTTCGCTTCCTCACGTGCTGTGTGTGCGCGGTGCGCGTGGGCGCGCACATGCGCAGTGCTAAAAACAGCTTCTGCGCATGCGCAAAAAACAATATGGCGGTGCCTATGGCGCCGCCGAGAGAGCCGGTTCGGGGGCTTGTCCAGCCAACCATCGCTGCTGGTTCGGCGAGCGGGGGGAAATTCCCACTACCGGTTCTATAGAGCCGGTCCGAACCGGCAGAAACCCACCTCTGCATATACTGTTAGTAGAGGGGTTTGAAGTTTAATTTACTGTAGCTGTTGGTTTTACCATTTAACTATGTTTCTATATGGTAGATAGATGACAGGCTAAGAGGGTTGGGTAAAAAGTGCTGTAGAATTTTATAAATTTGTGCCTGCTTCGAAGGGGGGGGGAGTTATTATCTTTGAAGTATATTTATCAGTACTCAACTGGGGGGACAATTTATGTATATTCTGTTTTGTTTTTCATTTTATGCACTCTTTTTTGTGTAGACTTGTCTAGTTGTATTTTGTTTTTGTATTTTTTTCCCTTTGGAGTTTGTATTTTAATGTTTTGAATAAAATAAAAAAGATTATAAAAAAACAAAAACCAGCCACATAGTCTATGCCAGGGGTCGGCAACCTTAAAAACTCAAAGAGCCATTTGGACCCGTTTCCCAGAGAAAACAAAACACCCGGAGCCACAAAACCTGGGTGGGCGTGGCCAACTCAACATCACTCCCACCGAGTCACATGACCCCCCAGCTACGCCTACCCAGGTTTTGTGGGTCTGTTTTCTATGAGAAAAAGATATCTGTCTCTCTCTTTTCCCTCTCTTTCTCTCTCTCTCCATCTCTTTTTCTCCCTCTCATCTTTCTTTCTCTCTTTCCCTCTCCCCATCTCTTTCTATCTCTCTCTCCCTCTCCCTCCCTCATCTCTCTCTTTCTCCCTCTCTCTTCCCTTCTCTCTGTGTGTGCTGAGAAATGATCGCCACCCCCGGCTTCTCTTCGGGCGACCCCAGGGGTGAAATGCTCCTGGTTCGCTCTTACCTGTCGGTCGCCGTAGAGCCGGTTGCCAAGGTAGCGCGAGGCGCCACCCACCCGCCCGGATGCCGCCATTTGAGTTCTTTTACCCTCTGCGAATGCACAGAACGCTTTGCGCATGCGCAGAGGGTAAAAGAACCCATATGGCGGCATCCGGGCAGCGTCCGGGCGGGTGGGTGGCGCCTCGCGCTACCTTGGCGACCGGCTCTACGGCAGCCGACAGGTAAGAGCGAACTGGGAGCATTTCACCCCTGGGCGACCCTCCTCCCCTTCTCGTGATTCCCTGGCTGGCTGGGGCGCGTGCGAGGAGAACCTCTTCAAGGCGCAAAGGCGCATGTGGAGGGCGGGTGGCGAGCGGCTGCTCGCTTAAGGAGGGTCTTTGGACGCAGCTTCTCTCCTGCCCTAAGGATCCGGCCATTGCCTTGCCGTGTCCCGTCCCGTCCCCCCGCAGCTCTTCGGCCGAGCAGGGAGGGCGTGAGCTCCAGCCCTAAGTGGCAGGAAGCGAAGGCTGCCTTATGCGCAAATGTGGCATGAGCAGAAAGCAAAGGCTGCCTTACGCGCAAATGTGCCGTACTCCCCCTCCCACCCCGCATGAGAGGAGGAGGAGGGTCACCGGAGCGAAGGCAGCCTTCACTTTCTGCTGCTTCGGGCTGGAGCTTACAGCCACCATGCTCGGCTGAAGAGCTGCCGGGAGGACCGGATGGGACACGGCAAGGCAATGGCCAGATCCTTAGGGCAAGAGAGAAGCCGCGTCCAAAGAACCTCCTTAAGCGAGCAGCCGCCTGCCACCCGCCCTCCGAGCATGCCTTTGCTGCGCTTGGCGCTCGCTTGAGGGTCTCCCCGTGCATGCGCACACTCCTGCCCCCGCCACAGACAGCTAGGGAGTCGCGAGAGGGGGAGGAGGGAGGAGGGAAGCCTCGGCCGGGGGTGGCTATGTTCCTGAACCAGCGCCGGAGAATCAGCCACGCCCACTTCTCCATTCACGCCGTCGCCCTTACCTTCTCAGGCTAGGTGAGGGAGGGGAGGGCGAGGCCAGCCAGTGATGGGACAGGGAGCCACAGCAGGGGGTCCAAAGAGCCGCATGCGGCTCCAGAGCCACGGGTTGCCGACCCCTGGTCTATGCAGTAGGTAGGGTAAGAATATTGTAGACCAGGGGTGTCAAACTCGTGATGACACGTTGTCATCATGTGACGTATTGCAACTTTTTTCCCCTTCACTAAACTGGGGGTGGGCGTGGCCAGCGCGTGATGCATCTGACCTGTGGACCGTGAGTTTGACACCCCTGTCCTAGACCCATCTGTCTTGGTCCTTGAAAGACCAACCCAGGAAACAAATTGTCTTATTTTCCAAATATAGCTGCCTAGTTTATAAGTCTGAAGTGCAATTCTTTATACATAAAAGTTACCTCATTTTCATTTTTGAAATTCTTTCTAAATTTATTTGTTTAATGATCTTGTGTATTCTTGTGGTTACAAACATGAACTGTGAATGAAAAAGCAGGTATTTTTGCTCTTTGTTCATCTTAAACTCACCAAACAACCTGGCAAAAGCAACATCAGTCTTGACCTTCTTCCCTGTACATATTATTTAGATCATAACTGTCTGACCTTACAGAGTAGTTCCCAGATTAGTAAGATGTTTATGAAGACCTTTGAATCATGAAGAATCGGAATATCAAATGTATTGTAATTGCAATAAAATGTTGTGATATAGAGTGTCTGTCAACTTTAAAACGGACTCATGCTGCCGCAGCCATCTTTTCATTTCTCAGCTTGCCACACAGTATGGGGGGAGGGAGAGATTTGGAATGTCAGACCAGACAATAACAACTCATCGTCCCATGGGAGCCAAGGTCTTCTCAACAGGTGCTGGCCAAAGACTTGAAGGAGTTACCAAGGAGACGCCAGAACACCTGATTGGACAATGTGACCTGTGACAAGGAGGGAGGGGGATATCTATTCTTTAATTATACAAAAACCGTGGGAAATAGTGAGTTGGTTTTGCTTTCATGCGTGCCGAAATGATGTACTCAATAAAACAGTTCTTTGAGAAATCTGATTGTCTCGGAGTGCTGACTTGGTTGGGTTTGTCAGTCAGAACTTTGACAGTGTCTATATTCAGGGTTCCAGCTAGTCAGAAATGTTATTTTCTAGGATATTCATACCCTACTTCATAGTGATTAGTCAGTAGTCCAGGATCACTGACCATGCTTGTTCATCTTTGGATTGTATTTCTTCTTCATCTTTTTGTTTATTTATCTAAAGCAGTCTTTCTCAGCCTTGGCAGCTTTAAGATATATGGACTTCAACTCCCAGAATTCCCCTACCAGCATGCTGACTGGAAAATTGAAGTCAACAAATTGAAATTGAAATCAGCTGATGTCCAGGTGTCTTATCAGATTCCAAGGCTGGAAACAGCCCAAGTCAGTTATGGCATTTATGACTTTTTAAAAGTTTTTTTAACAGCTGATTCGTCTCCTGTCTGACCATGGGTCATTCAAGCAAGGGAAGCTGCACATCTCACCTAGTCTATTCAAGTCAGGGGTCTGCAACCTGCGGCTCTTTGGGCCCTCTGCTGCGGCTCCCTGTCACCCTGTCGTGGCAGAGGGATGAAAGAGCCATCATCCTGTCACAGCAGTGGCATGGCCGGAGCCTTAGTGCGGGAGCGAAGTGCCCCTTTACTTGCCTTTGCGTGGCAACAGCATTCCGCCTTCATTGTGGTACATTTGCTGTTTCCGCCAGCAAAGAGGGCTGGGAGAGAATGGCAGGGGCAGATCTTGCGAGGTGGGGGCCATCCCCCAAGCCTGGCCTTCCTCCTCCCTTGTCAGCAGGGCCAAGAGGCGAGTTGGACGGCAGAGAGGCCTGGCCCGGCTCTCACAGCGGAACGCTGTTCACTGCCTTTGAAACGCGCCACTTTCTGTTTCCTGTTCCTTGCCCGGGCAGTGATGGCTGGGGCCGTGGGGGGGGGAAGCAGAGACATCAGGGCTGCTCCCCCCCAGCAAGCCAGGCCTGGAGGAGTGCGAAGAGTTGCAGGCGAGTGCCGGAGGGTCAGAAGACGCGCTCTGACGTCGGCCCAACACGCGTTTCCAGCATGCGCTTCTCTGTCCCAAAGTAGGATTGAGTGGGGAGAAGGAAGCAGGGGGAAGGGGGAAGGGTAGGAGGGAAGGAGAAGCCCGGCTGGCTTTCCTTTGGCGTGGGGCAGGGAGAAGACCCAATACCCCCTCCATGGCCTGCCCGCTGCTCTTGCAGCGCCTTGCACAGCACAGTGAAAGCTAGCGTGCTTCACAATGGGGGAGACTGGGTCCCCTCCCCTTCCTGGAGCCCATTCCCTGCCCCACTCGCCTCTGGCAACTCTCTCTCTCTCTCTCTCTCTCTCTCTCTCTCTCTCTCTCTCTCTCTCTCTCTCTCTCTCTCTCTCTCTGTGTGTGTGTGTGTGTGTGTGTGTGTGGGGGTGGGGCGCGAGAGAGAGAAAGAGAGGGAGATACCTATTTCCCATAGAAAACAAAACACGGGGAGCCACAAAACCTGGGTAGGTGTGGCTGGGGGGGGGTCATGACTGGGTGGGAGTGAGTGATGTCGAGTTGGCCATGCCCACCCAGGTTTTGTGGCTCCCGTTGTTTTGTTTTCTGTGGGAAACGGGCCCAAGTGGCTCTTTGAGTGTTTAAGGTTGCAGACCCCTGATCCAAGTGAACGCCCAGGGGAGAAGGTTTGCATATCCCAGGTGTGGAAGGAAGAACTTGTTTTCCTGCTGATGGACGTAACTGAGAGCTATAGCAACAGAACAGTAAATGTTCGATAACATCAATATGGAACCTGAGTGGAAATATTAATAGATGCGTGGTGAGTGCTAATAGAACCCTGGCTTCCTGGAACTAATGACTAGTGATTGTCTTTTGATTCAGTAGAGAGAGAGAGAGAGAGAGAGAGAGAGAGAGAGAGAGAGAGAGAGAGACAGAGAGATTTCTCAAGCTCCTTGGGGCTGAGAAGAATTGCTGCAAAACTGAGTTTTCTGAAGTGGACCACTAGACTCCTAAACAACTGAAAAAATGATCTAGTAAAAAGAAAAGTCAACCAAAAGAGCAACATGCAAACAAAAGCAAATAAAATACCCCCAGGAGCAAAACAAATTAAAGTTTAATTTGTGTGCATTGTTTAATGGACTGTTAAATTGGCCATGCCCACCTAGTCACATGACCTAGCCACGCCCACCCAGGCAGTCTGGCCCCCCAACAGTCTGAGGGACCGTGAATTAGCAATAGCAATAGCACTTAGACTTATATACCGCTTTACAGTGCTTTACAGCACTCTCTAAGCGGTTCACAGAGTCAGCATATTGCCCCCAACAATCTGGGTCCTCATTTTACCCACCTCGGAAGGATGGAAGGCTGAGTCAACCTTGAGCCTGGTGAGATTTGAACCGCTGAACTGCTGAACAGTCAGCTGAAGTAGCCTGCAGTACTGCACTCTAACCACTGCGCCACCTCGGCTCTTGGCCCCGTTTAAAAAGTTTGAGGACCCCTGCTGTACAACAATGAACTTGGTTACACTTTTCCTGCTGATCACTACAGATGCTGCACATACTGATCACCATTTCAGCTACAACGAGATTGGCATCATTGGACTGCCATATGACTGATTGATTTTGTCCTAGGCCTGATGCTATATTGGCTTAACAGAACAGTGGGATGGTGAACATTTGGGTATTGGTTTGTACGTATGTAATTATTTGTATGCTTTCATTTATTATGTGTATTTCTTGTTGATGTTCCATGTATTTGAAATGCATTTATAGGCTAGCTACACCTTAGAGAACCCCATCTGTTGATCCTCCAGGGAATACTTGTGGAAGACTGGGCATAGCAGATTGTGGGGATAGTAACTTATGGGGATAACTGACCTTGTATTTACATTTTCTTTCTACAAAAGGATTTCTTGCTCCATAACGCAGAGGGACTGCATAGCATAGAATATGCTAAACAAGATGGCCAATATTACAACTGGGTCACCTATTGATTTTGAAGGCTATTTTTCTCTCTCTTCAAATGTCCTCTACCTTGCTGTATGTTTAGAGCTAGCAGATTTCTGGGTATGTATACCACCTATGGAGGGCATTCCTTTTTGTTGGGAGTTCTTTAACTCTTCATGGACCATTTTTTTCTAGATGCATGTTATTTCTTAGTCTCTAGGATGATACAGGATGATCTATACTTCCTGCATATATCGCACATCCCTCTACACAATGATCATTTTTGTTGGGAATATGACATACTGAATTTGGACTTTTAATGTCTCTGCTGCGTTGAAACACCACAATACCTCCAAAAGATGATTAATTTTGGATATTTGGGCCTGCTGTTTATACTGTGTTATCTTATACATAGTATTTGCCTGGTTTGAGGCTCTTCAATTGGCATTGCCCTCCTCCTCATTTCTTTTTTTTTCTTTTTTTTTAAATTACATTTAAAAACATACACAACATACAAACATATATTACAATCGTTAATTTTTACAATTTGAGGATCGGTTAATCCAAGTTGATATATATACTATTTATGTATCCACCTAATACATATAAATATTTATATTCATTACTCTTCAATATATGCACATTTACTTTCTGCTCCTAGTTGATATATTAATATTTACACCTCTTGTACATTCTTCTCCTTGTTCTTTAACCATTCATACAGTCTGTTCCATGTTATATAATATTCAGAATCTTCTTTATCTTGTAGCCCTCCTCCTCATTTCTGCATTGCTTGTAATCTATGCACATATTAGTGCCAATGCCATTAAGATACTACCTACTGAAGTCTTCCCTGTGTCTTTAATTGCTATTTGGCCTCAGATGGCCCTAGCTTTTTATCAGCAAACATACAAGGTGTATGTGCATTTACTACTTCTGATTGTTATGCCCATTGTTATGCACAGGGTTAGTTTTTTTTAATGTATTTTCATTTAGGCTATGTTTTATATTGTAGTATGTGTGGATGCCTATTTTTTTCTTCATTTTTTTTACAGAAATTTACTCCTTCCTGGTTATCTGTCTTGACATAATTGACACCATTTTTTGGTGTTTGTTATTTTGATTGATATATTAGGGATTTTGTTTTCTTTCTTTTTCTTCAGGGTGCCTGGCCAGTACAATGTGATTCTTGTGCACTGGCTTCTACAAGGCTGCTATTCCTCCCACCCCCCAAATTGACTCTTCTGCGCATTTGGTCCCTGATCCTATTGGTCCAAACTTCCTTCTTTTTGGTGATGCTGAAAGGGCATCTTTTATTTGCCCTTTAGCATCAAAGGGGGGATTGTGAGGGGCAAATGACATGGGTTTTGTAATTTGTTAACTAACATAGTTATTTTGTATTTTAATCTGATTGATATTCTCTCTTTTAAAGTGATGTTCAGATTCATTAGCTTTTAACATTCCTAAATTGATAAACAAGCTGGAGACTAGCTCCAGATAAGAAAAGTTTGTTACGGTAGTACAAATTGGGGTCTGGCTTATCTCCTTTGTGAACTCTAAACAACCTTTCTCCTTACAATTTATGCCCCTTCAGACCTCATTTTAATAAACATGTATACTATTATCCTGTCCAATCAACTTTCCTCTTTCAGATTTCTTTGTTATGTTAACTATAAAAGAGGATGTAAGCTAAAGTTTGGGGTTCCCTCTTTGAGAGGAATCCCTTCTGTCTGAATATTCTGATAAATTGTAATAAAATGATCCTCCTGTCTCGGTTTGTCTCATTGGAGAATATGCACACCGAGGCATGAGCCTGAAAAAGCCATATTTGGCCTTCAATTTGGCAAATTGCCAGCCAGCAGAAATTTTGCCTCGGAGCAATGATTTCCAGTCAAAGGTAAGGAATAGGCAGGTGCACCCCTGGAATTTTTTTCAGGGCCTTTCTTTTGTCTTTGACTGGACACATTGCCTCAAAGGTGCTTTTAAGAAAGAGAAGATCATTGAATGGTAGGGTTCTGAGAGGGAATGAAGCAGCCATCTATCCTTCCCGGGAAAGAGAAATTGGTGAGTCTTGATTTTATTTAATTTCTAAGAAGCCTCCAATAACCTTTTTCCTGTATGCGATGTAAAGCAGCTTCTTAGTTAATTACTTTCCTTTGTGAGCTAGAGATAAGCTAGCAAAAGCATAAAAGGAAGTGTAAAGGCCCTTTAGAAGGGCCTTAGTTGTAAGTACCGGTAGTAAAAAAACAACAACACATTGTTTCAGCCCTCAGACGATTTAGCAGGTAGATTAAAACTGCCTGAAATGGGGAATGTAGGAACGAGAGACTCACAAGAAATGGATGGTGGAGATGCTTCTACCCCTCTCGGATGTCTATACCATAATTTTTTAGCAGCCGGCAGGATAGAATTGAAAAAAAAAAAAGACAAGGCCTGTTAAAAATTTGTAAGCATATCTGGCCAAAATTAAAACTCCCAAAGAATTATTCATGGGCATCTGAAGCAGGGGTGGGTTCTAACTTACCTCGCTGCCGGTTCGCTTCCTCCCGTGCCGCGTGGCCGCGCCTCGTGGGCACGTGCGCGCTTCGCACGCGTGCGCATGCGCAGTGCTGAAAAATCCAAAAAAAATCCCATCCCCCAAAAAAGCCAAAAACAAGATGGCGACTCCTTGATACATCTGGAGATGGACCGATCTTCCTTCTATCTGCGGTTCCAAAATGTGACGGAAACCAAGGAAGAAGACCTGGGGGGAATAATGGCAGAAATGATAGCTGAGATCTTACAGAAAGTCAAGCAAGAAGTGATAAATGAACCAAAATTAGAAAGGAAGAATATAAAATACAGGCGTTTGCTGATGAGGGCACGTGCGCGCTTCGCACGCGTGCGCATGCGCAGTGCTGAAAAATCCAAAAAAAATCCCATCCCCCAAAAAAGCCAAAAACAAGATGGCGACTCCTTGATACATCTGGAGATGGACCGATCTTCCTTCTATCTGCGGTTCCAAAATGTGACGGAAACCAAGGAAGAAGACCTGGGGGGAATAATGGCAGAAATGATAGCTGAGATCTTACAGAAAGTCAAGCAAGAAGTGATAAATGAGCCAAAATTAGAAAGGAAGAATATAAAATACAGGCGTTTGCTGATGACCTAGTATTTTTTTTTTTTTGGAAGACCGCAGAAGACAGGACCGACCTTAATAAGGGAAATAGAAAAATATGGAGAGGTGGCGGGTCTTAGAATTAATAAACAAAAAAACCAAATTATTAGTCAAAAATATGACGTCCTACCAAAATTACTTTATCTTTTCCAAACCATACCCATAAGATTGGACAAAAAAATTTTCATCGATTTGAATAAAATGACTTTGAAATTTGTATGGCTAGGTAAAAAACCGAGGATAAAATTAACAGATTTACAAGATAGTAGAGATAGAGGTGGCTTTGGGTTCCCAGACCAGAGACTCTATTACAAAGCAGCATCATTAGTATGGCTTAGAGACTGGGTCAATTTGAGAAACAAAAGGATATTAGCATTGGAAGGCTAGCCTGCACCCTCCCCCATTGGCTTCCTCGCTGCCATCTCCCTGCCTTCAGCTCATTAATACAAAGAGGCTTGGAAAGGGGGGGGGGGGCAGAAAGGAGAGGCAAGCTCCGGACGCCCAGCCCGGCAGACTCCTTCACGCCCAGTCTGGCCGAAAGTTCCCTGGTTTTTTCTCCCCTTCTGACCACGCTTTTTTCAGCAGGCCACCCTCCCGCCTCCCGCCCCCAAAGTAGCACAACGGAGCCGAGCCGGGGAGAGAGAGAGACCGGCGGCGGCAGTGGCTGTGTGTGCGCCCCCCTCTCTGCCCGGGTGCGCGCCCGGTGCCAGCTGCTGAATTGGGGCGCTTCCCCCCCTTAAGGAAAGCCTGCTGCCCGTGCTGGCGCTGACCCCTGGAGGGAAGAGAGGCTCGGGGAGGGTCGCTCTGCCCACCCCCGCCGCCCGCCTCGCCTCGCTGCTCCACCTCAAGTAGGGGCCAAGACTCCGGTGCTGCCTTTGCCGCCTCCGCTGCTTCTCCACCGAGCCCGGCAACCTGGACTGGAGCATGGCCGCCCTGCCCGGGACCGTACCGAGGATGATGCGCCCGGGAAAATTATCCCCGCACCGGATTCCCCCTGGAAGGTACGTTAGACCTTTCTGCTCCTAAAATGCCGCTTTCTCCCCCCCTTCTTGGGGAAGAAAACTCCTCGGACGGGGGACGCGCCGCTTACGGGCCGGGCCGCCTGCCCTCGGGTCCTGAAGGGCAAGGTGTGCTCTGCCGCCACCGCTGGGTCTCCCAAGCAAGGTCTCCGCCATCCAGGAATTGTGCCGCACCGGAAAACTCCCTGGCGCAGCGCTGTTCCAGGATGGCGGAGAGCTTGCTTGCTTGGGTTGTGGCCGACTCTATTGCGGCAACTCTTCCGTTGCTGGGGCGCCACTTCGCCCCTTTCTCTGGATTGTCAGGTGGACTGCAACGTCGCTTCCGCCTGGGAAAGAACATCCGGGCTGTTCCTCGTGACGGAGGTGCCTGTGCGCCGCGGCTCTCGGCGAGCCTTGTGCCTCTGTGGCTACTGATGTCGCGGAGCCCTGCAGTCAGCTAGAGACGCGCCGGGCCGCGGATCGGCCTCTAGTGGTCCACTTCAGAAAACTCAGTTTTGCAGCAATTCTTCTCAGCCCCAAGGAGCTTGAGAAATCTCTCTCTGTCTCTGTCTTTTTCTGTCTCTCTCTCTCTGTCTCTCTCTGCCTCCCCCGCCCCTCCCT
>QLTV01004405.1:155831-168902 GCA_003457575.1 Thermophis baileyi
TAAAATACCAGAAAAGTACAAAAACTTATTAGAGGGGAAAATAACAATGATGGAATTAACAGATGCAATTAAAAGACAGAAAAATGGTAAAGCACCGGGACCGGATGGATTACCAGCAGAGTTATATAAGACATTGGAGGAGACATTAGGAGTTGTGATGTTGGAGCTGTATAATGAACTTCTAATAGAGGCTAAGATACCGGATTCATGGTTGGAGGCATTTATTACTTTGATTCCAAAAGAAGAGAATGATTTAAAGAAAATTAAGAACTATAGACCGATCTCGCTGTTGAATGCGGACTATAAAATTTTTGCATCAGTAATGGCGGAAAGACTGAAATTTTTTTTAAATGAATTTATACACTCAGACCAAAATGGTTTTTTTACCTAACAGACAGATCAAAGACAATATGCGGACTATATTGAATACATTAGAATACTATGAAGCTCATCCAGAAAAACAGGTGGCGTTGATGTTTTTGGACACACAGAAGGCATTTTATAATGTTAACTGGCAATTTATGATAATGCAACTTCAGAATATGGAGTTTGGAGAGAGATTTATAAATGTAATTAAAACGATTTATCACAATCAATCAGCAAAGGTAATGGTAAATGGAGATATGACTGAGAAAGTAAATATTATGAAGGGAACAAGACAGGGATGTCCTCTATCTCCATTGTTATTTGTTTTGACATTGGAGGTATTAAACAGGAGTATAAGGCAGAATAAAGTTATAAAAGGTATGAAAATTAAGAGAGAAGAGTATAAATTGCAAGCATTTGCAGATGATTTAGTTTTTATTTTGGAAGAACCACTAGAGACAGGACCCAAATTGATACAACAAATAGAAAAATATGGAGAAGTGGCGGGATTGAAAATTAATAAAGATAAAACAAAACTATTAGTGAAAAATATCACGGAAAAGCAAAAGAAGGAATTGATGGGGAAGTTAGATATACAGATAACAAAGAAGGTGAAATATTTGGGTATCCTGTTAACAGCAAAATGTATAACAATTAAAGAAGATAATATTATAGATTAAAAAAACAAATAGAAACAGACTTGGAAAAATGGAAAAACTTACAACTGTCATTGATGGGAAGAATTGCGGTAATCAAAATGAATATACTGCCACGATTGTTGTTTTTATTTTCAACAATACCAATAAGAATAGAGAAAAAATATTTTGATGAATTGAATAAAATGACTCTGAAGTTTATTTGGCAGGGAAAGAAGGCAAGGATTAATATAAAAATGCTACAAGATGCAAGACTTAGAGGTGGGTTTGGACTGCCTAATTGGGAATTATATTATCAAGTAGCAGCATTATCATGGATGAGAGAATGGATTTTACGAAGGAATACAAGATTATTGACATTGGAGGGACACAATTTGCAGTTGGGATGGCATGCGTTTATATGGTATGGGAAAAGTAGAATACACAGCTATTTCCAGAGACATTATATAAGAAACTCTTTATATGTGGTGTGGGAGAAAATAAAAGAGAAACACTACTTTCAAGTATTTTCAAATACCAAGTTGGCTTTCAACGATGGAAGCACTGATACACCCAAACATGTTTAATATGGGGAATATTATAAGATATAAAGATATTTTAACAGAAAAGGGGGAGCTGAAAACCAACCAAGAATTAGAGAAACAAGGAATAAAGATGGACTGGTATACGAGAACGCAAATACAATCAAGATATGAAAAAGATGTTAAAATAGAAGGTTTTAATTTAGAGAAAACAGAGTTAGACGAAATACTCACAGGAACTGATGAAAAGTTGATCAAAAAACTATATAGTTACTTATTGTATATTAAACTGGAGGATGAACAATAGTTAACAATAGCAATAGCAATAGCACTTAGACTTATATACCGCTTCATAGTGCTTTACAGCCCTCTCTAAGCGGTTTACAGAGTCAGCATATTGCCCCCAACAATCTGGGTCCTCATTTTACCCACCTCGGAAGGATGGAAGGCTGAGTCAACCTTGAGCCTGGTGAGATTCGATCTGCCAAACTGCTGGCAGCCGGTGATCAGCAGAAGTAGCCTGCAGTACTGCACTCTAACCACTGCGCCACCGCGGCTCAGTTACTTATTGTATATTAAACCGGAGGATGAACAAGTGAAAGAAACAATGATAAAATGGGCAAGAAACTTTGGGTATACAATTGAATTGGATAAATGGCAGCAGTTATGGGAAAGGAATTATAAATTGACAATGGCAACAGCATATAAAGAAAATATGTATAAAATGTTTTATAGATGACATATGGCACCAGAAAACGAGCAAAAATGTTTAAAGATAAATCACTAAAAGGTTGGAAATGTCATCAAATAGCAGGATCTTACTATCATATTTTTTGGACTAGACTTGTGACCTGATTAACTGAGAAGAAACAGCAACAATGCATAGAGTTAAGGCCGGAGATATTCCTGTTGGGTATTTTACCAGAGAAATATAACAAGGAAAATACATATTTAATTATTCATATAATTACAGCAGCTAGAAATGGAAAGCAATGAAAACTCCCTCAGAAGGGGAGGTAATTAGGAAGATATTGGAATGTGCAGAGATGAATAGACTAACAATGAAAATTAAAGATAAGGAGGATTCAGAATATTATTACATTTGGGGGAAATTTTATGATTGGATGGAAAATGAATATGGGTAGAAGTCGGTTAACACCAATCGAAATGGAAGGAAGGTGATAAATTAAAGATTTGAGACCTAGGCGACAAAAATATTTGATTCTTGGAGGCAGCACTACATTAGCATAAATATATACCTAAAGGGATTAGATATATAGAAGTATTAACATAAAGGAGAGTTAAGGTTATTACTAGTACTAGAAATTATGGAAGTATAGTGAGATGTATTGCTCGGATGCTACCCATAAAATATATATGAATGGACACACTGGAGTGAAACGAGAGGGAGAGGGGAAGGAGGGGAGGAGTGGAGAGAAGGAAGGAAGAGGTTAGGAGGAGAGAGGGACGCTTGAGGGAGAGAAGGAGAAAGAAGGTAGAGAGGGAGGGAGGTAAAGAGAGGGGAGTGATATGATGTGGGGGAAACAGATGAGTAATCTGATAATGATATATGTAAATTATTATGTTTGTTTATTTGATAATAATGTATAAATGTATGTTAATATCTGACAAGATGTTAAGGTATATGTACTGATGTATATATGTGGAGAGTTAAAAAATAAAAAAAAAATAAAAAAAAAGAAAAAAGAACTAACCCACCGACTAAAGATAGTCCTGAGCCGGTTTCAAGAAGCCGGACTTAAACTTAAAAAAGAAAAATGTCATATAGCCGTGCCTGAAGTTGAATTCCTGGGATATTTAATTAACGGCTCGGGAATACACCCTACCAAAAGCAAAGTGAAAGCCATTAAGGAAGCCCCCACACCAAAGAATCAAACTGAACTCCAGGCTTTTCTTGGCCTGTTAAACTTTTATAGTATTTTTCTGCCACAGAAGGCAACAGTAGCTGAGCCACTACACCGACTGCTAGGCAAGAAGGCCAGCTGGACCTGGGGACGGAAGGAAGCCTCTGCCTTCGCTGCTGTTAAGAATCTATTGTCATCCGATAGCGTTCTTGTTCAATATAACGACACTTTACCCCTCATCTTAACCTGCGATGCCTCCCCATTTGGCATCGGGGCCGTCATCAGTCACCGGATGTCAAATGGGACCGAGGCCCCAATTGCATTTTACTCCAAAACATTATCACCCGCGGAAAGGAAATACAGCCAACTGGACAAGGAGGCGCTGGCTGCAGTAGCAGGAATAAAGCGTTTCCACGAATACCTATACGGCAGAGACTTTGAACTAATCACAGATCACAAACCGCTTCTTGGCATTCTTGCAGGGGACCGCCCCACCCTGAACATGTTATCCCCGCGAATGACGAGGTGGACAATTTTCATGGCGGCATATAGTTACAGACTAATACACCGGCCAGGCAAAGACATGCGCCACGCCGACGCCCTCAGCCGGTGCCCACTCCCAGACTTCGTCGAAGATCCTGCCCCCGTTGCAACCATACTACTCATTGAGGACTTTGCATCCAGCCCTATCACAGCGGCCGAAATAGCGGGACATTCAGCCAAAGGCAAAACTTTGGCACAAGTTCTTAACTGGGTGTGGAGGGGGTGGCCTACGGGGCCAGTGTGGGTGATCTAAAACCATTTCAGATGCGACAACATGAGTTGTCGGCCCAAAAAGGGTATCTATTGTGTGTGGGGGGGTGTCAAGTGGTTGTACCTCATAAACTAAGGAAACAAGTGCTAGAGGCACTGCATGTGGGTCACCCTGGCATTGTCCGAATGAAGGCACTGGCCAGGAGCTATGTCTGGTGGCCAAATATGGATGGGGACATAATGGAATGGGTTGCTACCTGTACACCGTGCCAGGAGTCCAGACCAGCACCCCCCAAGGCACCCACGACCAAATGGGAAAACCCCGGAGCACCCTGGTCCCGAGTGCACATTGACTTCGTGGGACCCGTCCAGGGCCAAACATTTTTAATAGTTGTAGATGCATATTCAAAGTGGCTTGAGGTAAGGCTTATGGCCACCACAACGGCTGAACCAGTCATCAAGGTATTATGGAGACTTTTCTCCACCCATGGCCTACCGGACATTCTGGTCTCCGACAATGGGGCCCAATTCACAGCAAATCAATTCGAGACATTTCTAGCGGAACAGGGAATTAGACATGCCTTGGTCACACCATTCCATCCATCTAGCAATGGTCAAGTGGAGAGAATGGTGCGGTCAACCAAAGAGGCGCTAGCTAGAATGGGCCCCGGAGACTGGCAGGCTAAAATCTATAAGTTCCTTCTAGTACAACATATAACCCCTAGCGCCACCACAAACCGGAACCCAGCTGAATTATTAATGGGTCGCAAACTAAGATCACGACTAGATAGACTACATCCAAATTACAATGCTGAGGCACCCACAGGTTCGACCAGCCAGCACCGGTCATTTAAAATAGGGGACTTAGTACTGTTGTGACCCAGCACGGCAAGCCCCCAGGAAATGACACACACACACACTGTTTGCAAAAACAAAGAAGACTTTACCACTAATAATGCAGCTGAGTAGTAAGTTTGCTAAAGTTTTTCCAAGACAGTTCTTGTTGAGAATCAAAGAACACTTTGGCCAGGAGTCAAAATACAAAAATGCAAACAGGTCATTAAGTCCCGAATTATCTTCACTTACTGGAGTTGGCCAAGAGCCCGGACTGGAGTAATTCCAACTAATATATCCAAAGTTCTGACATCAGCCAGGAAAATAATTGCTTTGTCTCCAGCGACGGTTTCAGCTTTTCTGAATCCTTAANAGCTGCCCTGCGTGCCCTAGCATCAATCAGAGGCTCCTCCTCTTCACTGGAGTCACTTAACTCCTGCTGGGGAGGTGCAGAAGGCCCTGATTGAGTATCGTCCTCTGGCCCTGCGTCCTCCTCGGTCTCGGACTCAGGTGCCGGAGATACAGACTGCTCTTGCCACCCCATGGTCGGTTCTTGGTCTTCCGGATCCATGAGCAGCTGCGCGGGACTTGGGCAAGCCACAACAAGTACATGCCCACAACTATGCTGGGGGTCCGTCCTGGGTCCCGGCCCAAGTAATCACAATTACCAGTCCCCATTCCTATCGAGTGGAATTAGAAAACGGCACCATATGGAGGAGACACATAGATCAACTCCGGGGCCGCATAGGAAACTATCCTAAGGCAACAAGAAGATAACCAAACAACCAAAACACCCCTAGACTGCAACGCACAACTTGAGGATCCACATACACTAAACTCAAACCTGGATAGGCAACGCATACACCTACCTGAGGAACCAAGAATCCAGCGGAGAGTTCTGGGGGAGTTGATTCGGGCGGAGTCAGCCACGCCCCAGGAGAACTTCCAGGCAGTTCCATTGGCTGACTCCGGAGCGGCAGCAGGCCTGACTGCCCAGGCCGCCACCGCTGTACCAACTGAGCTGCGCAGGTCAAGTCGCACCCACCAACGCCCCGCCTACCTGCGTGATTACATCAGCTGAACATCGCTGATTGGATAACATTCTTTCCAGAAGGGGAGGGGTGTTCAATATGGTAATAGGGAGTGAAGCCTGGGATGAAGGCTTCACTAAGGTCCGCATTGAAGCAGGAAATAATACAGGGTTTAAAGTGATTGGCCCAAATCGAAAGGCGGGAGAATAGAGCAACCTCAGTGGCTGAGCTGCTCGACAGCTCCCTTTAAAAGAGGGAGCTGCCAGACAGCACAGACAGAGATGTAACAAGACTTGAATAAAGAGCTGAAGTCATTATGCTAGTCCTGCCTCTTCATTCGACCCCAACTTAACATGTTCTATATATGCTTTTATTAATTTCTGGATGGGTTCAATTGCCTCAGCTTGAATTTTATATTGAGGGACGCAAGGGGGAGGTTCCTTCTTTATTTGGATTTTTACCGGGGTAGCCCCTTTTAGCAATCCCACCTCAGTAGCGTCCCATCCCCACAAGGAGGAAGGCAAGTCTTTTAAATCCGCGTGCATCTGTTTGGTTTCAGTAACTAGTACTTGGGTGTTTTTTACTGGAATGTCTAGCGTGAGGCCATTCTTCCTGCATTTAATGGTGGCCCCAAATTTACATAGTAAGTCTCTTCCTAAGAGGAAGAGAGGAGATTGGGGACAGAGGGTGAAGGAGTGGTTTAATGAGAACGGACCCAATTCTACTTTTACCTCATTGGTGAATTCTACGGGGATAATTCCCCCCCCAACCCCTATTATGTTATCCCGGGCTCCTGGGACTACTGAGTTTTTAAAGGGAGGTTTGGTGATTAGGGACGAGGTGGCTCCGGTGTCTACCAGACACTCATATTCCCTTCCTCCTATGGTCATTGTAACCATAGGTTCACCTTCAGGGCCGCTCCTTAAGGGAATTGCAAGCCCATTAAAGGTGGCTTCAAATTTGGTCTTTTCCTGTCCTAGTCATTGCATCGGAAAGTCTCCCACCCCCTGCTCCCACTGTGTTCCCAGCTGCTCCCTTTCTTCCCGGTATCTAAAGGAGTTTTCCCTTGGGAAGGGGGCTCTGGGTGGGTTATGAGGCCCCGCACTTCTTTTTTTAAAGGGATTTTGAGGGCATTCTCTCCTGGTGTGCCCTTCCTTGCTGCACTGAAAGCAGTGTCTGCAACCCTCATTGCACTCTCCCTTTTCCTGGCACTGCCAGCATCCCCACCTTTCAGAAGGTCTGTAATTGAATTGCCTTCTGTCGTTATGTATAGCGGCGAATGCCTGCAGGTCCTCCCTCCTCTCTGCTCTTCTCCTCTGCTCCCTTTTCTTCCTCCCTTATCCTTTCCCTCTGGTCAAAGACGAAATTCATGATACGATGCAATTCCGAGATTTCTAAGGTAGACCAGTTTGCCACTATGCGATGGAAGTGTCCCCTAATGTCGTTGGCAGATTGATCCACAAAGGCAGCGGCAAGGATCCTTTGGTCTTTCTGACTATTTAGGTCTAGGTGGGCATAGGCCACCCCTGCCTCTAGGAGGCAAACCCAAAAAGTGTCGGGGGTTTCACTCTCCCTCTGTGTTGTCTTTTGAAATTCTGACCAATTAAGCGGTTTCTTTCCTATTTCCTCCAGTGCTTCAAGTAAGTTATCCTTCTCCCTGGTATACTTATCCCAGTGATTGGCATTATTGTAGTCCTAATCCGGATGGGTTAGTGGCCAGGCGATGCATACAGGGGCTACTTGCCCCCGGGTTATTATAATAGGCCGCCTGGCAATTTCCTCAGTTTTTTCCAGCAATTTTAACTGCTCGTCTTTGGTGAGGAAAATGTGCAATAGTTGGGTCATATCTCCCCAGGAGGGGTTATGACTATCTATTATGGATCTTAGGGTGGAAATGACTGCCTTGGGGTCTGACCTAAAAGAGGGGGTGTCCTTCTTCCAGATCACTAGGTCTGATGCAGATAAGGGAGTGTGAATCAGCACATATTCAAGCTGACCTCTTCCTGGTACTGGTTTACTTAGAAGAGGGGACATGAAGGTTGGTTTGTCTATGGGAGAAGGGGGGGTCTGGCTTGGCTTGTTCTTCCCCCAAGGCTAGGTTCCTAGTTCTAGCCAATTCTGCCCAGCAATACCAGTAGGGTATATGGCTGGGTTTGATCCTGGATCTGATTTCTTTCAGTGTTTTAAAATCAAAAGTACTGTCTTGTGGCCAAATTTGCCTCCCCGTCCTGTCCTTAATCCAAGCCCATTCCTTGCATATTGCTTTTGCTCGATCCCTTTTCATACCAGCAAGGACAGGCACTAGCCTCTCATCCCATGCCGCGAGCAAATCACCCAGTGGGGATCCAGGTCTGTCCCTCGAGCTACAGTTTCCCATGTTCCCCTGCCAATGTGGGGTTCACTTTGACCTATACCTATATGCTATACCTGCCGTCCGCAGCTATTCCTGCTGCCCGTGGCTTACCTGTCACCTATCTTGCAGCTGCAGCTGCTTTCCGCCTACCAGTTTTCAGATCACTAAGATCCGGGAGGACTCTGCCTTCCCCTGGTAAAGTAAGGGCACCTCCTTGGAATGGGCTCTGTTTAATCGCAGTTTAACCGGGGGTCCCTTTCTCTTTCACACCATTCTGCTGTCGCCCGCTCAGCTCTCTCTCTCTTCCGGCAGAAGGTCCCACACTTTGGTTCTTCCCCCCTCGCTTTCACAGGTCCTGCCGGTCACAACTCGGAGAAGCTAGCAGCAGGCTGGGGGGCGGCTAGGGAGCACACGAAGGGAATGGGATCCAGCTGTTGTCAGAGGAGGATGCCCCACGCACACACTCACACACACTCTCTTTCGTTCTCTAGGTTTCTAAATTTAAAATCGATGGTACCTACCCTCTTTCTGATAGCTGTTGAGCTCAAGACTCAAAAACTCCCTGTCAGGGTTCCAAGTAATACATACCAGTTCAATAAGAACTCCGAGGCAAGCAAGTTCCTCAAAGAACATTTTTATTAGGACATATCAAATTGGCATATTCCTGGTGGAAAACCGGCTCTAAGTTGGCGCCGGTTTTTCCCCCAATTAAAAGTAAAACTTTATCACTTCCCCCCGGAGTCTCAGTCACATGGTCCAATCAGCATACAGCCCAGTTGCTAGATGACCTCAGCCTCCACCCTGCAGACACCTGCACAAAAGTCCTTGATTCCCAGGGGAAAGAATTTTATTTTGACTACAACACCCCAGCTAATCTCTACACCCCACTCCCTGGCCCCTTCACTCCAGGCTGTGTCAGCCCTGAAGCAGTGAGAAAAGAAACCTCCCTAGAGACTACACAAAAGAAAATGGCCACAGTTCAGCCAACTTCAGGGTTGACAGGCTGCCCCCCTTCAATTGAAGAAAATTTCCTGTAAGAGAGAGAGAGCGTGAGAGAGCACAGAGGAGTTAAGGGGGGAGGTTCCTAACCCACTCTCCCCCCAGGGGGACCTTTGGGCTTATGTGGGTACTTATCATGAAACTTCTGGAGCAATCTATCTGCCTCTATCTTCCAACTCTTTACCCAAGAAGCCTCAGATAGGGGATATCCCTTCCAAAGGACTAAATACTGCAACTGTCCCCTATGTACTCTGGAATCTAGGATCTTCTTCATTTCATAGTGAGTTTTCCCTTCAATTATAAGTGGTCTTGTGGCTACCCAATCTACTGGCCTAAGCTGTGAGCTCGCTGCCGGCTTCAGTAAGCTACAGTGGAAAACCGGATGCACTTTCCCCAATAGGGGGGGGAGTTTCAATTGAACCGTGATGGGGTTAATTACTTTCACTATGGGGAATGGTCCTACGAACTTCGGGCCCAATTTCCTGGAGGCTAATTTTAATTTCAGATATTTGGTGGATAGGTAGACTTTATCTCCCACCTGGAACTTCGGTTGGAGAGATCAGCGTTTGTCAGCCTGTTTTTTATAAGTTTTTGCCATCTCTCTCAACGCGTGTTTAGTATTTTCCCATGATCCC
This sequence comes from Thermophis baileyi, assembly GCA_003457575.1. NCBI lineage: Eukaryota > Metazoa > Chordata > Lepidosauria > Squamata > Dipsadidae > Thermophis > Thermophis baileyi. Next base: position 165,845 of record QLTV01004405.1, read on the forward strand.
TTCAGGGACTCCATCCATTCATTTAATGACATGGATGAGAGGGGCTCTCTGGGTAGCTCGGGGATAGGGACGAATTCCATTCCGGTTGTGATCTGGAAAGGGGATAGTCCCATGCTGCTGTGCACTGCATTATTGTATGCTACCCCTGCAAAAGGCAGCAGTTCTGCCCAATCGGACTGCTGGTAGTCTACGTAGCACCTCAAATATTGTTCTATCATCGCATTGGCTCATTCTACTGCCCCATTCGTACTCAGATGGAAAGCCGAGCTGAGCCCCTGCGATGACCCGATGGACTTTACAAATTCCCTCCAGAATCTTGCTGTGAATTGGACTCCCCTGTCAGATATAAACCTGCAGGGTGCCCCATGCAGCCTATATATCTGCTTGACAAATAGCTTAGCTAGCTTTCTTGCTGATGGAAGTCCTGAGCAAGCTATGAAATGGGCTTGTTTTGAGAACAAGTCCACCAGGGTCCAGATGACCGTATTTCCTCCGCTGTCAGGCAGCTCTACAATAAAATCCATGGCAATTTCCACCCATGGTCAGGACGGGTCTGCCACTTGCTGGAGGAGACCTGGGGTCTTCCCTGGTTGCACATGTAGCACAACTCTTTACATAGTCCTCAACATCCTTCTTCATCTTTGGCCACTAAAACTGTCTCCTGGCGAGATGCAATGTCTTTAAGTAGCCAAAGTGCCCAGCTGGCTTGGCGTCGTGGCTTTTTTGAAGTACTTGCAGGTGCAAGCTTTGAGGCACGTATAATTTTGGACCTTTCCACGCTAGTCCATCTTTGAGGGTTAGTATTTCTTTGTTCTCTTTGTACCAAGGGTCTGTTAACTGTTCTTTCTTCAGGTTCTCAGTCATGTCCCCACCCCCATTAGGTGTCTCCACTTGGCCTGTGACCAAGTGGTTGCTTGCGATGCTGCTTGGGGGGAAGGGATAATGGCATGGATTACTTCCTGCGACTTGCTGTTGAATTGTGGTTTCCTGGATAAGGCATCAGCGAGTATGTTCTTCCCTCCCGGGATGTATTTCAATTCGAATGTCACGTTCCGGCGTTCCAGTGTCAAGAAATGCAGACAACACAGTTCAGTGGGGCACTTTTTATCTTGCAAGCATGAAACCTGGCATGGAGTGACCACCAACGAAGAAAACAAAGTCAGTGCTACTGTGGTTTAATCCTTCACCCCTTAAATGCCTCTGTCTACCCCGCCCTGGCGGCCCCACCCCCTGGTCCCCGCCCCATACTCTCCCCACCTGCCATGCGCCGCCTATCCACCCGTGTTCCTGCAGCGTCACAGCCGCTCGTTATTGTCCAGCATGCTCCCTGCACCTGCGCGCTCCGCCACTCAGCTGTTTCGCTGCTAATCAGCTGTTTGATACACCTGGGGCTCAGCTGGCTGTCGGAGGGGTTTCCGTAGTGGTGGCAGGCTTCTGGCAGGGTCTCCGTGGCGTGTATGCCTGCTCCGCGGCTCAGCTGAGAGGTAGGCAGGCTTCCGGTGGGCGTCCTGTGGCATTGCGTCCTAGCCACGTGGATGCTGGTGACTCTCCTCCCCTGCCCAAATGGCAGCCCCAGGATGGATGGCGAACCAGGGGATGACATGCAGCCCCTCCTACCAGGGGGACGATACCTGGAAGGCAAAGAACACCATGAGACGTCTCCTGGGTACCAGCCCCCACTCCGCCTGGTTTGCGTGGGTTTTGTTGGTGAAACCTTTTCACTAACCAGGGTGCCCTTATATCCTCGCTTCTCACCCACGAGGCTTCCGACAGGGGGTACCCCTTCCACTTTACTAAATACTATAGTAACTCCCTATGCCTTCTGGAGTCCAGGATCTGTGCCACCTCGTACTGAAGCTCCCCCCCCACTCGTATGGGTCGGGGTGCTTGGCTTGGGGCCCCCCGTATGGTAGCCGTTCTCTCTCTTTTTTTTTAAAGTCCTTTTATTAACTCTCCCACATACATATCAACAAATATACCATTACATCTTATCCAATATTAACATACATTCCTTTTACATTTTTTATCTAACAAAAAATCTTAATGTTATACATGAATACAAAGTTAGCGATGTCCGTCCATTTCCCCTTACACCATATCCACGCTCCCTTCTTTCTTTCTTCCTACCTCCCCTCTCTCTTTTCTACCTTCTTTCTCCTCTCCTCTCTCCTCCCTACTTCCCTCTTCCTCCCTTCCTTCCTCTCTCCCTCACCCTCTCCATCTCAGAAATGGGGAGATGGTAGCCATTCTCACTGGTCGTAGTAGGCTACTATGGAACACTGGGTGGGTTTTACCTAATAGTCGAGAGAGCTTGAGTTCTACTGTGACTGGATTGATGACCCTCACGATGGAGAATGGCCCTATGAACTTTGGGGCTAGCTTCCGGCAAGGTACCCTGAGGTTGAGGTACTTTGTGGATAGATACACTTGCTCCCCGACTTGGAATGGGGCTTGTTGGCTATGCTTTCTGTCGGCATGAACTTTGTAGTTCATGCAATGAACTACAAAGTTCATGCTTTGCTGAATGCTTCAGTAAAGCATTCGACAAAGTAGACCACAACCTACTTCTTTGTAAGCTAGAAAAAAGTGGGATAGACAGCTTCAGCACCAGATGGATTCACAACTGGCTGACAAACCATACTCAACGAGTAGTCCTCAATGGATCTAAGTCTACATGGAGAGAAGTAAGCAGTGGGGTACCACAAGGTTCCGTCTTAGGCCCAGTACTCTTTAATATCTTCATAAATGACCTAGATGAGGGAATAGAAGGGGAACTAACCAAATTTGCGGATGATACTACGCTGACAGGAATAGCTAACACCCTAGAGGATAGGCTCAAGATCCATATGGATCTTGACAGACTTGAACACTGGGTCCTATCTAACAAAATGAAATTCAATGCAGAGAAAAGTAAAGTCCTACACTTAGGTAAGAAAAACCAAAAATACACATATAAACTGGGTGAAACCAGACTCAATAGCAGTGACTGTGAGAGGGATCTTGGAGTCTTAGTGGACAACCAGCTAAACATGAGCCAGCAGTGTGCAGCGGCAGCCAA
>QLTV01004406.1:20138-55953 GCA_003457575.1 Thermophis baileyi
ACACTCGTGTGTCCGTAGGTCCTTCTTCCCACCGTCATATGGATATCTTTGTGCCTTTTTTAGTTTTTGTCGTCGTCGGGGGTTCACCTTCGCGGGCCACCTTTGTAGCACAACGCAAGCAGCCATGCCTTTTCAGCTGGAGATCAGCGCGTTTTCGGGGGGGGGGGGGGGTTGGTTTTTTTTTAGGGGGTGCGCCAAAGCCACACACGGCCGTTACAACTGTACCCTGGCCACCATCGTCGGGGAACCCGGCCTAATCCCATCCTGGTCTAATTCATCCTTTCCCCTACTTGGTGACTTCCAGATGTGGTCGAACCACGATTGTCAGTCACCGCACCTCCTTCCGTACGCCCCGCTGGGTTTTGCAAGCCGGGATTGCGGCTCCCAACATCTGGAAGCCGCCACCTGGACAATTTGCTTCCTCGGCCCGGCCAACATTTCCCTGGCACAAGTTTGGCGTTTCGGTTTTGCAGCAGCCAATTCCCGAAGAGGGCGCGCTTTTCTGCATAAGGGAGTGCCATCTGTGGCCCCACTCCAAATCATGGCATATATAAATATATAAATATATCTATGTATCTATATATTTATATATGCATACACCATGTGCATTAGTGCGGAATATTACTGTTGTCATAGGAATGTATTCGAAACCTTTCTTTCGTTCTTTCTTTCTTTCTTCTTTTTCAACCTCTTCAAAGTAGCCATCCCCTGGGCGGCCAGGAGGTTGTGGGACCGAAAAGACCGCCCACCCACGAGAGTCCCTTGAAAAAGAGGCTGGCCCCTCTTTCGGCTCCCCCCCTTTTGTCTCGCCTCCCCCCCCCCCTCTTTGAGATGGGGGGGGGGATGGCGAAAAGAAGTTCTGCAAAAGCACGGCAAGTCTCGAGCGGGATATAAAATATGAGCGGGTGGGGGGGGGGAGAGATGTGCCTCTTTCAGAACGGGTGGGGCAACCTGGCCTTGAAGCTCCTTTTGGACTGAGGTTTAGGCTGTGGGCGGGCGGTCTGCTCCACAAGGGCTGTGTGGAAAGCAACGTGTTTTCCCAGGAGGAAATTGAACAAGCAGGATTTTCTTGGAAGAGCTGGAAATGGCCATTGGTTTCCTCTTGAAACTCCCTTCCTCCCTCCCATCCTTGTCTTCCCCTTCCTCCCTCCCTCCCTCCCTCCCTCCCTATTCTTTGTCCTCCTCTCCCTCCCTTCCATCCTCCCCCTCTCCCTCCATCCTTCCTTCCTTCCTCCACTCCCGTCCTTTCTCCTCCCTCCCTTCCTCCCGTCTCTTCCCCTCCCTCCCTTCATTCCTGTTCTAAGAGCCGAGGTGGCGCAGTGGTTAGAGTGCAGCACTGCAGGCTACTTCAGCTGACTGCTAGCTGCAGTTCGGCAGTTCAAATCTCACCGGCTCAAGGTTGACTCAGCCTTCCATCCTTCCGGGGTGGGTAAAATGAGGACCCAGATTGTTGGGGGCAAGAGGCTGATTCTGTGAACCGCTTAGAGAGGGCTGTAAAGCACTAAAGCGGTATATAAGTCTAAGTGCTATTGCTATTGCTATTGCTTTCTCCTATTCTCCCTCCCTTCCTTTCTTTCTCCCTCCCTCCCTGTCCTTCCCTTCCCTATTGCCCTCCCTTCCTTCTCTTCCCCTGCCTCCCTCCCTCCCTCCCTATTCTTTGTCTTCCTCTCCCTCCCTCCTTCCTCCCTCCCCTCCCATCCTTTCTCCTCCCTCCCTTCCTCCCGTCTCTTCCCCTCCCNNNAATAGTGTGCTTTGAAGTTTTACAAAAAGAGGTAATGAGAAGTATTTGTCATCTGGTAATGAGATGTTTTGTGAACTGTAGCACCCACCTTGGCAGCCACAGCAAGTCTTGTTATGAGCCATGAGATGATCTCAAAATTCCAAAGTTGTCACGGTTCAACAAAGCTGCTTACATTTCATTAGAGGCATACAATTTTTTTTAAAAAAAACCTTTAAAGAAATAGGAAAGTTATTTAATTCATTAGTTTCCTCCCCTCTCTCCATCCTCCCTCCCTCCCTCCCTCCCTCCCTCCCCTTCAATCACTTCTTCCCCTATGATTGCTTTCTAATTTCTAGGTTCCCCGACATATTCGCCACATGTCTAAGGCCTGGCGACTTCCAGCTATAAGCCAAGGAGCTGAATGTTCTGCATACTGACCGGTGGCCTCAGGGCTTGGGCGGCCATCTCTGTCATCTTTCTCTTCCGCTCACTCTTGCATTGCCCAGAGATTTGAGATCCCTTTGATGGATCCATTGCTGGTTTTGCCGGGTTCCACCTCATCTCTCTCCCAACAGATTTTTGCAGGTTCCCCCCCCCCTCAAATCCCAGTGAAACTCTTGGGCTGGGGAGGGCTGTGGGGGGGGGGGGCAAGGAAGGGAAAGGAAGTTGTTATCCCATCAGCCGGGTTGGGGGGGGGCTCCATCTTACCACTCAAACCTCCTTTCATGGCTCTCTTTCTGGGGTCAAACCTTGCCAAGGTCTCTCGGCCGTTCTTCATAGCTTTCCTGGTCAACTTCAGGTCTCAAAGTCACCTGTCACCTTTCCAGCCTCGCTTGTTTTCCCGAAGAGACCACCTTGACTTGGAATAAAAGCTTGTTTGATCCTTCAAATCCTGAGTTAAACCAGGCAAAAGGTTGGGAAGAAATAAGTGCATTTTGTATGAGCAGGCAGGGAAGACAAAAAATGAGGGTTTACCCTTTTCGAACGTTGGTTTCCGACAAGACTCCAAGGAAACGAACCCAGAGGTCATCCAAACGTCCATCCAGGGTCCTTATTCAATCCCCCAAAGTCCAGGCCGAGACAATCCGATTTGGAGCCCATCAGGAGAAGACCCATCTCTCTTGGGAAGCCCATAAGGCTGGGAAAGACAGAAGAGGAGAAGAAGAGGGCACGGATAGATGGCGGTAGGGGTGCCGTAAGAAGACCTGCGGAAGTTCCGGGTTCAGGAGATGCTCCTGAAGACAACCGACGTTGGGCCCTCGAGAGCCCATCGTCCGTTCCCAAGCACTTCCCTGCTTTCAGGGATAGAATGTATAAACTCACCTGCACAATGTGTTCCGAGTTTTACCTGTAAGTAAGATTATACAAAGCTCTTTGGTGTCCCATTTTCTCCCCCAATTCCTTGGCTTTCGTTTCGTAGAAGAGCTTCGTCTGAAACTTTGCACAGATAATCTTGGCTGGGTCTATCCAGAAAAACTCCTCCTTTTTTCTCCTCTTCTCTTCTCTTCTCTTCTCTTCTCTTCTCTTCTCTTCTCTTCTCTTCTCTTCTCTTCCCTTCCCTTCCCTGCTCTCCTCTCCTCTCCTCTCCTCTCTCCTCTCCTCTCCCCTCCCCTCCCCTCCTCTCCCCTCTTCTCTTCTTTCTCTTCTTCTCTTCTCTTTTCTCTTCTCTTCTCTTCTCTTCTCTTCTCTTCCCTTTTTTCTTGCCTCCTTCCCTTTCCTTTCCTTCCCTCCCCTCTCCTCCCCTCTCCTCTCGCTTCTCTTCTCTTCTCTGCGTCCCTCCTTCTTCCCCTTCTCTTTTCCTCTCCTCTCCTCTCTCCTCCCCTCCTCTCCCCTCCTCTCCCCTCTTCTCTTCTTTCTCTTCTCTTCTCTTCTCTTCTCTTCTCTTCTCTTCTCTTCTCTTCTCTTCTCTTCTCTTCTCTTCTCTTCTCTTCTCTTCTGCCCTGCCCTGCCCTGCCCTGCCCTGCCCTGCCCTCCTCCTCTCCTCTCCTTTCCTCTCCTCTCCTCTCCTCCTTCCTTTTCTCCTCCTTCCTTTTCTCCTTCTCCCCTCCCCTCCTTCTCCTCTCCTTTCCCCTTCCTCCCCTTTCCCTCCCTCTCCCCTTCCTCTCCTGCCCTCCCATCTCCTTCTCCCCTTCCTCTCATCCCCTTTCCCTCCCTCTCCCCTTCCTCCCCTCCCCTCTCCTCTTCCTCCCCTCTCCTTCCTCTCCTCTCCTCCCCTGTCTCCTTCTCCCCTTCCTCTCCTTTCTTTTCTTTGGGGAGGGGGCCAATCTTTATTTCATTTGGCCTACACCAAGGAGGAGATAAAAACACAGCCAATTCCTCTGCAGCAGGGGCCAGTATCTGGCAGAGTCCTGTAAAAGTTTTTTTTTTTGGGGGGGGGTGTTGGGAGGCTGGCAGGTGGGTGGGAGGTGTGCATTTTTTTGTGCTGTTGATCTGTTGAGATCTTTAAGTGTTTATTAGACTTCTTAAAAAAGTTTTTTTAATCGTTTTTTTTTCTAAGAGGAAAAGAAACAACAAAACTTCACTGCAAACATTTTTAAACATTTCGTGAAAAACAGAAGTGTGTTGCCAACAATAATACTCTTCCCACGTTCCCAGAAGTTGGCCAGTTGTTCTGCATTTTTTTTAAAAAAAATTATTCGATCGGTTTCCGTCGTTGATTCTCCCCAATTCAGAAAAGCGTTATTTAAATGAAAGTTCCTTAGTTCTGTTTTTTAAAAAAAAGACTATTTCCTGTAAGAGCTGCTAATTTTTATTTTTTAAAAAAAGGTTGTAAAATAAGCCTCCTTTTTAAACTTCATAGAAGGGCATGCAAATCAAAACATACCACCCGTGTACAGTGTCAATAAACTGGAAGCAGCTCCCCGATGCTTTCTTTATATTGGCTGTGTAACTTTGTATTTATTATGTATAAAATGTTGAATAATAAAAAAAGTGGCTTTAAATCATCAGGTATTGCATAATACATCGTAAGCGTGATCATCTTTGCAAGTTTTCTTTTCACCAGAAGGACATCTGGGTTGAATTTAATTTCTGTTTGTTTATTTATCCCTTCGTTTATTCCAGGGGTCTCCAAACATGGCCACCTTAAGACTTGTGGACTTCAACTCCCAGAATTCCCCCAGTCTTCAAACATGACCACTTTAAGACTTGTGGACTTCAACTCCCAGAATTCCCCCCGTCTTCAAACATGACCACTTTAAGACTTGTGGACTTCAACTCCCAGAATTCCCCCCGTCTTCAAACATGACCACTTTAAGACTTGTGGACTTCAACTCCCAGAATTCCCCCAGTCTTCAAACATGACCACTTTAAGACTTGTGGACTTCAACTCCCAGAATTCCCCCAGTCTTCAAACATGGTCACTTTAAGACTTGTGGACTTCAACTCCCAGAATTCCCCCAGTCTTCAAACATGACCACTTTAAGACTTGTGGACTTCAACTCCCAGAATTCCCCCCGTCTTCAAACATGACCACTTTAAGACTTGTGGACTTCAACTCCCAGAATTCCCCCCGTCTTCAAACATGACCACTTTAAGACTTGTGGACTTCAACTCCCAGAATTCCCCCAGTCTTCAAACATGACCACTTTAAGACTTAGAATTCTCCAACCAGCCACCGTAGAACAGGGACTCCAAACATGGCCACCTTAAGACTTGTGGACTTCAACTCCCAGAATTCCCCCAGTGTTCAAACATCGCCACTTTAAGACTTGTGGACTTCAACTCCCAGAATTCCCACAGTCTTCAAACATGGCCACTTTAAGACTTGTGGACTTCAACTCCCAGAATTCCCCCAGTCTCCAAACATGGCCCCCTTAAGACTTGTGGACTTACTCCCAGATTTCCTCAGCTGTTGTAAGTTCGAGCGGTCACTAAACAAATGGTTGTAAGTCGAAGGCTACCTATAATAATAATAATAATAATAATAATAATAATAATAATTTAGAGAGAGTTGAAGTCCCACCTGTCTTTAAATTGCCAGTGTTGAGAAACACGGATTTAAAGATTGTGCAAGCTTCAGGATTCTGCAGCACTCTTGAGCAGGCAAGACCAAACAGAGGCAAAAATCCTTAAGTCAGAATGAATTTCCCATCTCAGCTTCGATAAGCCTTGATCAGCTTCCTATCAGATTCTCACAGAAAGCCAGCTGTCACTCGAAAACACGCAAACACACGAGCAAAACATTTCTCAAAAGCCCTGGATTGACATTTAACCTGGTTACTCTCTTTGTCCTGGTTAACTAGAAAGACCAGATCTGTCTGGAACCTAATTCAGTTCCTGCTCGCTTTACAATCTTTTAACTTGTCTTGGTTGCAGAAATGGAAGCGATTCATGGAGACAATGATTTATTTCCCCCCCCCCACCTTAACTGCCCAGTCTAGACTGATTTCTCATAAAATCAAGGGCTAATGTGATTTATATTTCATAACTTCGAGGTAGAGTGCCGCTTTTAAAAGAACGGATAGATAAATAAATCCATTTTTCCACTCCTGAGAACCTCCCATTTTGCAGCGGGCATCGCAAACTGTTGTGCGTTGCAATAATAATAATAAAAACGATGAGCTTTCCAGTTTTCCAGAGAAAAGGTTTGTTCGGAAGAAAAGGGCTGAGTCCAGACGTCTCTAAATCCCAGCTTCTGAACAATTTGGAGGCGTCCTCTAAAATATTAGCAAGGATGTTTCCAAGGAAGAAGGAAGTGAAAAGGAAACGACCAAGAGTGCCTACTAATATTTAGCTGCAAACAATACAATTTCGGCAGAAGTGGAACAGCGATCTGATTCAAAAGTTGAAAGAGTTCTTTAAAAAAAACCACCACCTTATTTTGCTATCATCATCATCTTTCAATGACCCCATAATCCCTTGCAGGGTGGAGTCTGGGCAACTGAATGGAGCGGAGTGTTTACTGGCCGGATGCCCTTCCTGTCGCCAATGCGGAGTTTTGTTCCAGCAGATACATTCTCATTGTGCCCAGAGAGAAATATCTGCCTCTATCTAGGATCAAACTCACAGCCTCCTGATTGTGAGGCGAGAGCTCCACCTCTAGGCCACCGCACCACTCACCTTATTTTACTATAATAAATAAAATAAAAATAATTAAAAATAATAAATATAAAAAGAAAAGAAACAAACAAAATAACTGAAAGGCCAGACTTGATGGGTCTTTTCTGCTGTCAGTTTTCTGTGTCTCTTTTGTTTCTAATTTTCAGATATGGCAAAATTGACTTCTTTTAATTAGGCAAGAATACAAGAAGTACGTTAATTAGTGACTTGGATTCCCTTTATGGACTTTTTACTGAAAATGGGAATAAATGAAACGATGTTTTATGGATTCGGGGATTGGAAAGGGTAAAACATTGGAAGAAGGGGTTTCAGATGGAACCTTAAAGAGGGAGGATAGACAATAAATGTATTTGTAACTGCCATAAAGAAGATCGGAAGCTGCTGCTTTATATATATATTTTTCTCTTTTCTTTCCTTTATCTAAGAAGAGCAACAAAGAGGATTAGGGGACTGAAGGCTAAAACATATAAAGAACGGTTGCAGGAACTGGGCATGGCTAGTTTAATGAAAAGAAGGACTAGGGGAGACATGATAGCAGTGTTCCAGTATCTCAGGGGCTGCCCCAAACAAGAGGGAGTCAAGCTATTCTCCAAAGCACCTGAGGGCAGGACAAGAAGCAACGGATGGAAACTAACCAAGGAGAGAAGCAACTTAGAACTAAGGAGAAATTTCCTGACAGTGAGAACAATAAACCAGTGGAACAATTTGCCTCCAGAAGTTGTGGGAGTTCCATCACTGGAGGTTTTCAAGAAGAGTCTGGACAACCATTTGTCTGAAATGGCACAATAGGGTTTCCTGCCTGAGCAAGGGGTTAGACTAGAAGACCTCCAAGGTCCCTTCCAATTCTGTTATTCTATTCTAATATCACAAAGGTGCTTTTTTTTCCAAAAGACAATTGGACTTTCTTGGGGTTGTTTTTTTTTCTTTGAAAACATTTCCGTTCTCAGAACTGAAGAAGCTACTTGGATGAGAACCGAAAGGTTTTCAAAGGAAAAACCCAAGAAAGTCCAGTTGCCTTTTGGGGGTGGGGGGAGCACCTTTGCGATAACCATGACCTGGACGGTTGAAAATCTCCATAGACATTTATCTAGTCAACACTTTAGATTTTTTTTTGTTTAACAAAAAACGCTAATTTAGACATAAGATGTGGGAGCAGGGCTAGCATAGCAAGAAGCACTAACTGGAGAAATGAATCAGTTTCATGACCACACTGGAAGTTAGTTGAGCACACGGGGCTCCCCATATAGCTTCTAAGGTTGCTGGACAGATCTGGGCTGCCTCCTTTTTTGCGAACCAACTGTGCCCTCCTGTGGCCACAACTGCAAATCGTGCTTTTTTTTTTTTTTCTTGTGTCAGCCGTAGAAGGATATTTCAGCTTGTGATCAGAGCAGTAACATTATTGTATACCAATAAAGGAGAATATTTTGTAGCTCGGGGTTGAAATGACGGTTCCTTGGTGCTCTCTGAGCTTGGCTGTTTCCTTGCAGACGTTTCATTACCCAACTAGGGAACATCGTCAGTACCAGAAGGGAGTTGAGTTTGCAGAGAGGAGGAGGAGGAGGACTGGTGATAGAGAAGGAGAACTGTTGGGGACCTTGTTGCTCTCTGAGCTTGATGGTTTTCTTGCAGACGTTTCGTTGCCAAACTAGGTAACATCATCAGTGCTAGTAGCTAGCAGGACTAGCACTGAGTTTGGGTAATGAAATGTCTGCAAGAAAACCACCCAACACAGAGAGCACCAAGGACCCCACAGTTCTCCTCCTTCTCTACCACCAGTTTTCCTCCTCCTCTTCCTCCCCTACCTTCCTTCACTCCACAAACCCCATTCCCTTCTGGCACTGATGATGTTCCCTAGTTGGGTATTGAAACGTCTCCAAGAAAACCACCAAGCTCAGACAGCACCAAGGACCCCACAGTTCCGCATCTCCTTCTTTACCTCCAGTCTTCCTCCTCTCCTCCCTCCCTCCTCTTCCTCCCCCCCCCCTTCCCCCCCTCTGCCAACCCCCTTTCCCCCTGGCACTGCTGCTGTTCGTAATGAAATGCCTGCAAGAAAACCACCAAGCTCAGAGATAACCAAGGATCCCTCGGATTACTGTATGCACAGAGCTAGGAAGATTCAACACTACCCACTAGGAAGAAATGTTGGCAAAGCTGAAAGATTTTGGAGAGGTGGATAACTTTGACTTCTCGGATCAGAGAAAATAATAACAGAATAAGAGAGTTGGAAGGGACCTTGGAGGTCTTCTAGTCCAACCCCCTGCTCAAGCAGGAAACCCTAGAGTCACACAGTAACTCAGTTAGGCTGGCTTAAAAATCTTTTAAAAAATAATAAAAATAAAATGCAGGACTAGCCAGGTGTTGTTGAGATGATAACACAGCATGTTGAAAATGCATGGATGGGGGAAAGAATGCAGTGGGGGCATTTCCTTTTATATCCCATTGTCAGAATCACTTATGTGAGATGGGAGGTTAAACAAGATGAATGAATAAAAAAATAATCTCTGACAAAGGAGCTTCACAGGTATACTGCAGCTGCACATGGAAGTTCTATCAGTTTATTCCTCTTCATTCCCAGAAGCAGAGGTCAAATTGTTGTTGATGATTATTGTGGTGGTTGTTCAATATTGTTACTATTGTTATTCTCTCAATGCCCAATTAAACTATTTTCAACATCAGCCTACATTTCCCAAAAAACCCCTGGTACATCCCCCTAAATAGCTCAACCAATGGGGAGCAGCGAAGAATAATGAACTCCTACCCGCGCCAGAGAGCGACCGGCTCTCAAACAACATCAACTACCCTTCCCAGCATGGCTCGCGGTCCTTTCCGTCCACGTGACGCCAGCTGGCCAATGACGAGCGGGAGAACAACCCTATAGTCCTCTGCACCGGCGGAAGTCGCCTCTTTTTCGCCAGAGTGGCGCGGCTCAAGATGGCGGTACAGATCTCCAAGAAGCGAAAGGTGAGGCTCTTCGGGGCCTTATGGAGCCTTATGACGGGGCGGCGGGGGAAGAAATACGGGCCGGAAAAGGCGCAGCGGGTCGAGCGGCGGGGTGGGGCCGGTTAGGTGGGCCGCTGCGACGGCGGGACCCACGGATGGGAGTGGATTGAGGCTGATCCCCCCCCCCCACCTCTATCTCTCCGCGGCTCCGGCCCGAATCCTAGTTGGGTCTGGCTGGGCCGAGAAGGCAGCGAGACCGAGGCTAGACGGGCCTCCCGGGATCGGAAGCTGCCTGATAGCTTAAAGCTGAGATATATTAGCACGTGGTTATGCCTAAGTATTATTATGTGAGTGCAGCCTGGGACATATTTTCCTCCACAACAGCCCTGCCAGGTAGGTTGTGGTTTGCTAGAGAGTGGCTGAAACTGGACTTGAACCTGGGCCAGCTTCAACAACAGCCTTGTGAGGAAGGCTGGGCGGAGAGAGGCCCAGAGGCACTTGGGGGAGAAGTTTCTAAAACCCAGGATGGCCTGGGGGATTCTGGGAGTTGGAGTCCCCGTATCTTAAAAAGTTGCCAAGATTGAAAAACGTTGCTTTAGGAGTTCAAGGTTATTTCTATAGTCAGTTTTTTCCCCACAGGCCTGAGAAATGGGGCTAGGCTAAGAGTGCCGGGCCGAAGGTCCCCCATGGGACCATCTGTAGCTGAAGGGAGGACTCGAACCTGGGTCTCTCCAGTGCCAGACCAGCATTTAACTGCTGCTTGTTGTTGTTAGTCGCGAAGTCGTGTCCGACCCATGGCGACCCCATGGACAACGTTCCTCCAGGCCGTTCCTCCTGTCCTCTACCATCCTCTGGAGTCCATTTAATCTCACGCCGACTGCTTCAGTGACTCCATCCAGCCACCTCGTTCTCTGCCGTCCCCTTCTTCTTTTGCCCTCAATCTTTCCCAGCATGAGGCTCTTCTCCAGTGAGTCCTTCCTTCTCATCAGGTGGCCAAAGTATTTGAGTTTCCTCTTCAGGATCTGGCCTTCTAAAGAGCAGTCAGGGTTGATCTCCTCTAGGACTGACCGGTTGGATCGCCTTGCAGTCCAAGGGACTCGCAGGAGTCTTCTCCAGCACCATAGTTCAAAGGCCTCCATTCTTTGGCGCTCAGCCTTCCTTATGGTCCAACTTTCACAGCCACACATTGCAACTGGGAAAACCATAGCCTTGACTATACGCACTTTTGTTGGCAGGGTGATGTCTCTGCTTTTTAGTATGCTGTCTGCAGTTAAAATGCTGGTCTGGCATTGGAGTGGCCAAGGTTTGTGTGTTGGGGCAGACAGAGGGAAAAGAACCCGTTGAAATGATGCCTGAGCAGACCCCAACAAGGGAGCAAAAGGGAATGGGGACTCTCTGCCTTAAATGATGGGTAGTTCGCATGCTCTGCTCCTGTATATGGGACACTGCAACCGTCGTAAATATAAATCCGTTGCCAAGTGTCTCAATATTGATCATGTGACCAGGGAGATGCTGAAACACTTGTGTGAAAAAAGCGGTCATAAATTGCTTTTTTCAGTGCCGTTGCAACTTCGAACGGTCTCTAAATGAACTGTTGTAAGTCAAGGAATATACCTGTACTTGAATGGATCTTGGGGCCTCAGCTATTAAGCGTGACTCTCCCATTTCCAAGGTAGCAGCTTGCATTGAGGGCAGTGCTGTTGGGGGCTGCATTTCTTTCTGCCTTTAATTTCTGCCAGAGTCCTTCGGGAGTCGGGCGGCATATAAATTTTATAAATTAAGTTAAATTGATGAGGGTCTGTGAGTTTATGCTTTGGCCTTGTATCTCACCCTTTTGTGTTTTTTTTTTCCAGTTTGTGGCCGATGGCATCTTCAAAGCCGAACTGAACGAGTTTTTGACTCGGGAGCTGGCTGAAGATGGCTACTCCGGGGTGGAGGTCCGCGTTACCCCAACCAGGACCGAAATCATCATCCTTGCTACCAGGTCATTTGTGTGGTCCTACTGTCACGTGGTTGCAAAAAATACCTGAAACTCTTTGTGGATTAGCTCTTCCCCCAGTTATCTGAAGAAGTGTCCTTGGGAGCAGCCGCCGGCGCCTTCATTCTTACTCTGTTTATTAATCTGTTAGTTGGGAAGGCCCTACTAGGGGGTGTAGATGGGACTCTGAGCAGGGCCTCTGTCCCAAATCTTACGGGAGGGGCAAATTTATTTTGAAGTAAGTAGTCTTAAATATAATCAGCTCTGAACTATACAAGGTTGGGTAAAGTTATTACATGGGCAAATCTAGAGGAACCCATCTCTACCCAGACTGAAACCTTTTTTTGAGTTTGTGGGTGGTCTTCAGATCAGGGCTCTGTAGCATACTTTCTGACTAACAACTTTTATTAAAAGTTGCAAGTTACCAGCTCACAAAAATGTCTGCCTTATAATAACATTTTACTCAGAAAAGGTGCTACTGGAAACAAACTTGTTTACCGCTGCAGACTTACCATCGGTCTCTGCCTGCCACGGATGGCCTTCAGCCAGTCAATTGCAGTAGTCCAGACATGAGATGCCAAGGATACGAGTGTCTGTGTGCAAGGCCACTTAGTCCAAGAAAGTTCACAACCGGTGCACAAAATGTTTTAGAAAGTTCTCTTGAGCCGCTGGAAAAAATTCAAAAGCAGCCCCTTCAATTTCCATTCAGAAGTTGGCAACCAATGCATATATTTTAATGCAAACGTCGTATGATCCTTCTCCCTCCAGTACTTAGTAGCTGAGCTCCTGCATTTTTTTTTTTTTTTTTTACTACCGGTAGTTGCTACTCTTGGACAGTCTTGAAGGATCGCTCACAAACAACTGGTGTTTGTAAGAGTCTCGCTTGCTTGTGAGCTGAGCGCTCTCAAAATTAGGTAGGTAGGTGGATGGAAGGAAGGACAGATAGATGGATGTAGGTAGATAAATATATATGATTGATTGATGGATAGAGACCTTCACTTATGACTGGTCAGTGGCTGTTTAAATTACAAAGGACCCTCCCCACAGAGGTTCCAAAATTCCGGTGGCTGTGGCCTTCCCTCTCCCGCTTCCCACCTCAGCAGTCCTGTGACTGCAATTTAGATGCTGAACAACCGGCCTGCATATTTGACTCTTAGCAACATCCTGCAGTCACATAAATGTACTGTGATTTTTGCTGAAAAACCAGCGTTTACCTCTGGGTTTGGGCAGAAACGCCCCATAGCGAACAATGGACTCGCTTAACGAGCGTGCAAAAGTCATCATATTGGGTCACTCAAGTATGTGATGACCCAGTTTACAACCGTGGGAGCCAGGTATGAAACAGGTAGTCGGGGAGAGAATAGAAGTACGGCCTTAATTTTAGACGTACGCAGGTTGTTGGAATCGAGCAGAAGAAATGATTTTGTGAACCCTTCCTGAGAAAAAGTTGGATCGAATCAGATAATTCTTCCAGTAGCAGGTGAAATGCAGGCTTGGTTTAAGAAATATTGGAAACATTCAGAGTTTATTCTGATGGAATTGACCTAATGCCAATCTTTGTCGTTTGCATTTCAGAACTCAGAACGTTCTGGGAGAGAAAGGGCGCAGGATTCGCGAGCTGACGGCCGTGGTTCAGAAGCGATTTGGCTTCCCGGAGGCCAGTGTGGAGGTAACGGTGGCCCCTGTGCTGGCTGGGGCATTCTGGGAGTTGAAGTCCACCCAACTTAAAACTTGCCGAATGTGGAAAAGCACTGCCCTTAGCGCTTATCTTCCCTTCAGTGACGATACGATGACGAGTCAGAAATGGGCACCCTCTTGCTCGGAGCCAACAGCCTGGGGCCACGTTCTGTGGCGCTATTGCTAGTTCACTCTGAGAAGGGTGCCCTACTCACTGGATGAACTAGAGGCATTTGTCTGAGAAGGGACAGGCAGGAGCTGTTCTTAACCTGAATTTAAAAGCCACAAGCAGTTCAGTCGTGGCTTTTTATGGGCTCTTTACAGGTAGACCTCGATTTACGACCACAATTGAGCCCAAAGTTTTCTGTTCTTAAGTGAGACATTTGTTAAGTGAGTTTTGCCCCATTTTACGACCTTTCTTGCCACAGAAAATCCACACCTGGATTTTGATCACCTGACCCTGGGCATGCTGCAAAGGTCATAACTCTGAAAAGCGGTCATAAGTCACTTTTTTTCAGTGCCGTTTGAATGGTCACTAAACAAACTGTTGTAAGTCAAGGAGTACCTGTATTGTCTTATGTGTCGGTTGTGTGCTGAGTGTTGGATTTAAAAGGCAGGTATTGAAAACCTCCAATGTGAGAGGAAACTAAAATTTCTTTACAGATAGTCCTCAACTTAAAACAGTTCACTTAGTGACTTGTGACTGTTTTTCACCCTTGCGACAGTTGCAGTATCCCCGTCATCTAAGTACTGACACTTGGCATGTATTTATGACAGTTGCAGTATCCCGGGATCAAGTGATCCCCTTTTGGGACCTTCTGACAAGCAAATTCAGTGGAGGAAGCCACATTCACTTAACAACCAGGTTACTGACTTAACAACCGCAGTGATTCACTTAACTGTGGCAAGAAAGATTGGAGCAAAATTCCCTTTAACCACTGTCTTGCTTAGGGCTTGTGGTCATAAGTGTGCAAAATGGCCATAAGTCACTTTTTTCAGTGCCGTTGCAACAGTCACTAAAAGAATGGTTGTAAATCAAGGACTACCTGTTTCTTCCCCAGGGGGGAAGTAGATAATTTCCACTAACTACAAAGCAAAAAAGGAGGGGTTTTTTTAGCAGAGATTTGTTAACAACTCCTGCCTGTGACGTGTTTGTGAAGCATGTTGCTCTCTCTCTCTCTCTCTCTCTCTCTCTCTCTCTCTCTCTCTCTCTCTCTCTCTCTCACGCAGCTCTATGCCGAGAAGGTGGCCACCCGAGGATTGTGCGCCATCGCCCAAGCAGAATCCCTGCGGTACAAGCTTCTGGGGGGCCTTGCCGTGCGTAGGTGAGCATCGTGCTGCAACCACACCCAAGCTTTCTCTTTTTAATCTTGTCTTCATCTAGCTTTTTGTGCGACTTCAGCATGATGGGCTTTGAATGCAGCCCTCTCCTTTGGTCTTCAGCAAAGACGCAACTCCGGTGTCTAGTGGACGTATCGCTGGCTTCTTTTAAACGTCGTGTTGTGGGCTTAAGGAAGAAGCCTTGCCACGCTTCTCCGGGGTCTTGTCGCTCGGGATGGAGCTGTTCTTGGCTGCCTGTTTTGGAAGCCCAAGAAATCCCTTCTGTGATGATACGATGACGAGTCAGAAACGGCCTCCTTCTGCCCGGGCTCAGCGATAGCGTGCCACGTTCTGTGGCCCTGTGTTGGTGGCTTTGGCAAAGGAGGAGGTCCGGTCATTGGATGAACAAGAGGCATTTGTCTGAGAAGGGAAGCTCTTGAAAAGACACTTTTGCTTACTGTTCTGACCTAGGCTTTTCCCAAAACACGAAGCAGACTCCTCGCCCCGGTAAAATGTCTTTTATTTAATGTACAGTGAATTTCTCTCCAGCAAAGTCTTTCCTCCCCCACAGTCTTTCAAGATAGTTCACCATTACTGACCTTTATCAGGCTTGGAGAGTGGCCAGGCCGATATCTTTCAGACGCTTCAATACTTGGCAAGAATGCAGGAATGAACTAATTAAGCGAACTAATTGTCTCCTGCAAACTCCCCTCCCCGTTCGCTCTTCTTTTATTCCCTATGGGAGGAACCATTCATCGTCCACCTGTGGCCTTACTCCCAAGTCGACCCTTGTTCCTCAGCTGTTCCCTTCAACTCTGTGCATGCACACACTGGGAACAGGCTCCAGCTGTTCGTCTGCCTCACTGATGTCTGACTCCAAAGGCAACTGATAACTGTCAGACTGCCCTGGCCCCGTCCGAGCTTTCCCCAGACTCCAGGACTGGCCCATGTTCCTCCCCAACCTCCTCACTGTCCGAATCTGCTGCCAGCTCTGCTAGCCGCTGGCAGGCCACAACACTTACATTGAAATTTAATTAATTGATTTTTATTAATATTTTTGGAAAATGTTCAACCAGCCCTGTGCAATTTAGACAACACTAAATTGAATTCTCCCTGGTTATGGTAGATACGCAGATGCCTTCTATCAGTGGGGCAAAATACCATCACCAAATTTTGACGGGCTGAAAAACGAACTATCTAACATATTGTGACAGTGTCAAAAACAAAGCCTATAATGGAGATTTTGTTGATTGCATAGTTGTGACAAATGAACTAAGAATTTATATTTGCAGCTTGGATATGTTTGTAATCTTTCTAATTAAGCTTTTGGGTTTTATACTCCGTGTTTGGTATTTTACCTCTGCGTTCCTTTTTGCTGAAATACGATGTGAATGTGCCCTGTGTGGTTTTAATTTAAAATTTTAATTAATTACACTTAGAGGGCTCCCGATTCTTGTGCTCATATCTAAACAGTCCCAAGTTCTCACTCGTGTGTTCTGTCCATGCGCAGGGCGTGCTACGGCGTCCTCCGTTTCATCATGGAAAGCGGAGCCAAGGGCTGCGAAGTGGTTGTGTCGGGCAAACTCCGTGGCCAGCGCGCCAAGTCCATGAAGTTTGTGGATGGGTTGATGATCCACAGCGGGGACCCCGTCAACTACTACGTGGACACTGCCGTGCGCCACGTCCTCCTCAGGCAGGGTAAGGCAAGAGAGACCTCCGTTCAGTTCAGATTTTGGAAGCCCCTGCCCCCCCCTTCTTCCTTGTGGGTCCTACTCTGAGGAACCTTTGCTGAGCTACTGTCAGGTGCAAAGAACCCAGAGGATTTGTTGAGTTCAAATCATAGAATATTATAATATATACAGGTAGTTCTCGACTTACAACTAGATTTAGCAATAGCCCTTAGACTTATATACTGCTTCACAGTGCTTTCCAGCCCTCTCTAAGCGGTTTACGGAGTCATCATATTGCCCCCAACAATCTGGGTCCTCATTTTTCCTTCCTTCCTTCCTTCCTCTCCCTTCCTCTAAGCGGTATACAGAGTCACCCTCTTGCCCCCCCTCTTTCCCTCCTTCCTTCCTTCCTTCCTCTCTCCCTTCCTCTCTAAGCGGTATACAGAGTCAGCATATCGCTCCCCAACAATCTGGGTCCTCATTTTTCCTTCCTTCCTTCCTTCCTCTCTCTCTTCCTCTCTAAGCGGTTTACAGAGTCAGCATATCGCCCCCCCGACAATCTGGGTCCTCATTTTACCGACCTCTGAAGGATGGAATGCTGAGTCAACCTGGAGCCAGTCAGGATCAACTCCCGACTGTGGGCAGAGTTTCCTTGCAATGCTGCATTCTCACCACTGCCGCTACCACGGCTCACATTTGAGCCCAAAATCTATGTCGCTAAGCAGGACAGTTAAATGAATTTTGCCCCATCTTACAACTTTTCTTGCCTCTGAACCACTGCAGTTAAGTTAGTAACACAGTTGTTAAATGAATGTTGGGTCCCCATTGCTTGTCAGAAGGTCGCAAAAATGGGATCACACGACCCCGGAACACTGCAACCGTCATAAATACATGTCAGTAGCCAAAACCGGTCATAAGTCATTTTTTCAGAGGCGTCGTAACTTTGAGCGGTCACTAGGCGAATGGTTGTTGAGGACTACCTGTACACAAGTATTTAGTCAACTAACTGTCAAAACTACCCTGTTTCCCCCAAAATAAGACATCCCCTGATAATAAGCCCAATCGGGCTTTTGAGTACATGGCAATAAGGCCAAGCGCTTATTTCAGGGTTCAAAAAAATAAATAAGACAGGGTCTTATTTTTGGGGAAACACGGTAGATTGGTGACAAAGGTGCTTTTTCAAGAGACAACTGGACTTTCTGGTTTTTCTTTGAAGACCTTTCGCTTCTCATCCAAGAAGCTTCTTCAGCTCCCACTGGATTGATACTCCTTGCAGGCAGCTGGTCATTTGCATCCTTTTTAGAGGGTTGTTGAGGCCACTTGGAGGTTTGTCTGCATCCTCAGGGTCACCTGAGTGGTGCAAATGGGTGTGGAGGCTTCTTGGCTGCAGGATGTTTTCTGCCCTGTGTCCCTTCACTGTTGGCTCCAAACCACTCAGGTGACCCTGAGGACACAGATAAACCTCCAGGTGGCCTCAACGACTCTCTAAAAAGGATGCAAATGACCAGCGGTCTGCAAGGAGTATAAATCCTTCTCTTCCCCACCATCCAGCCAGAGCCGAAGAAGCTTCTTGGATGAGAAGTGAAATGTCTTACAAAGAAAAAACCAGAAAGTCCAGTTGCCTCCTGAAAAAAACACCTTTGGGACAACCATGACCTGGATGACTGAGAATCTCTGCAGACTTTTTGATTGGTGCCCGTTAAGGATCAACGGAGTTCATGGAGGGGGGGCTTAATTTGGGTCTCTTGTGGCTGCACAGTGATTCCGAACGGATGACACGCTTAACCCTGCCTTATAGCCCCCACCTGCTCGTCTCCTACAGCTCCCTCCTTGTGAGTCTGGACCACGGGCAAGGGGCTCTTTGCGATCCTGTGCGTTTGTTTGGCTGCACACCCATCACAATCCGGTTTTGCCCCAGTGAGAATTTCATTAAGGGGCTTGCAAGAAATGATGGGAGTTAGCAGAGATGGCTAAATAGACTGTTTTGATCAAAGGGGTGGGGGGAACCCCAAATACTTTTATTTCTACTTGGAAATCGCTTCTGGACTTTGTGCTCCGGGGGGGAGAGGAGGAGAAATGAAACTTTGGGTTTTACCGATTAGACAGATTAGTTGTTATAGAAATGGCTAGTTAATACGATTATGTAAAAGTAAAAAGTTAAGGTTTATGCCTTATTTTACTGCACCAAAGAGAGTTGGAAGTCACTGCCTTTTCTTACTCCCTTTCCCTTCCCTACTTTCCCTACTATTTACTTTTTGTATTTTCTTTGTATGCTATATTATAAACCAGGGGTCCCCAAACTTGGCAACTTTAAGACTTGTGGACTTCAACTCCCAGAATTCTCCAGCCAGCATAGCTGGCTGGAGAATTCTGGGAGTTGAAGTCCACAAGTCTTAAAGTTGCCAAGTTTGAAGACCTCCGTTATAAACTAATAAAACTATTTACAAAAAAAGAATTTCATCAAGGGAGGTGCCCCTGTGAAGAAAGTGGGGAGTGAGAGGAACAGCCTCCTCTCTTGCAGCTTGCCTCAATGCCTCAACCCAACCTTTGAGTTTCAACCCCTATCATCCTGCCTCAATGCCTCACCTTTTTTTTGGTTTGTTTGTTTGTTTGCAGGTGTGCTGGGTATTAAGGTGAAGATCATGTTGCCCTGGGATCCCAGTGGGAAGATTGGGCCCAAGAAGCCCCTGCCGGACCACGTCAGCATCGTGGAGCCCAAAGAAGAGATTCTGCCCACCACCCCCATCTCGGAGCAGAAGGGCACCAAGCCGGAGCAGCCGCCGATGCCCCAGCCTGTGCCCACGGCATAAGAGGTAAGGGTCTAAGGAGGATGAACTAAAAAGCAACCTTGTGGGGGTCCTTGGAGCTCTCTGAGCCGGGTTGTTTTCTTGCAGACGTTTCATGACCCAACTAGGTAGCCTCATCAGTGCTCATAAGGGAGTGGGGCTTGCAGAGTGGAGGAGGATGACTGTGGAGTCCTTGGTGGTTTTTCTTATAGACGTTTCATGACCCAACTAGGTAACATCGACAGCGTTAGAGGGGATGGGGTTTCTGGAGTAGAGAGGAGGAGGAAAAGGACTCTGCTCTTTGCAGTGCACAGTGGCATCCTTGCTGCTCTTTTTAAGCTTGGTGGTTTTCTTGCAGACATTTCATGACCCAACTAGGTAACATCATCAGTGTTAGAAGGGAGCGGGGTTTGCTCTCTACGAGCAAGCTACTTGAATATAAAAAGAGAGCAAACCCAACGCCCTTCCATAAGTGAAGATGTTCCCTAGTTGGATCATGAAACGTCTGCAAGGAAACAACCAAGTTCAGAGAGCACCAACGATCCCACAGTCGTCCTCCTCCCTTCTTGCACTGATGATGTGCCCTAGTTGGGTCATGAAACGTCTGCAAGAAAACTACTCCGCTCAGAGCACCAAGGACCCCACAGTTCAACCCTGAGGTACAAATTTTCTTTCTTTCTTTCTGTCTATCTGTCTCCTTCCCTCCCTCCCTCCCTCCCTCCCTTCCTCTTTGGTACTAGCACTGATGATGTTCCCTAGTTGGGTCATGAAACGTCTGCAAAAAAACAACCCAGCTCAGAGAGCACCAAGGACCCCACAGTTCAACTCTGATCTATAGAGTTTCTCTTCTATAGGCATAAGTCCCCCTTTCCAAGCGTCAATGGCAATTAAAGACCTGATTTAAATTGTTATGGGTATTTGTCCTTGGTCTTCTTACCCCAGAACATTGCTTGAAAGTCTCGTGCTCGTGGTTTTAGCATCAATCGATTTGTTGACTGGCTTCTGAGCACATGTTAATGGATTGATTTGCAATTCATAAGTGGTAAATTTATCATTATTCTCCAACCTGATGGCCTTCTCAGTGTGGTCCCCATCAGTAGCCACACAAGGATATCTTGAGGGCACCAGTGTAGGGAAGCAAGCTACGGGGGTTGTTTGGCTGCATGTCATTCTGAAAAAAATGAAGACAATTTGTATTTATGGAAGAATAAAAATAGGCCTTGCCTCCCCAAGAGTTCTTTTTACTCCCTGATATATTTTTTTTTCTTTTCCTTGCAGGTTTTTGATTTAAAACCTTGAAGTTCTATTAAAAAAAAACATCTCTTAATAAAATTTGTAAAAGCCAACAAGAAATGGTCTCTTTTACCCGCTCTCAGGACTGAGCGCTTGTCCGTCAGAAACCTAGCTTAATTCTTCCCAAACCAAACCGTGCTCTCAATTATGATAGCTTAGCCCAATTAAGTAATACCTTTTACAGACCAAATCCTCGACTTACAACCACAAAACGACTTATGACTATTTTTTATAATTATGACCGTTGCAGCATCCCCGTGGCCATGTGATCAAAACTCAAAGACGCTTGGCAACTGGTTCTGATTTATGACGGTTGCCATGTCCCAGATCACGTGATTCCCCTTTTGCGACCTTCTGACAAGCCAAGTGAGTGGGGAAAGCCAACTCATTTAACAACCGTGTTACTAACTTAACAACCGCAGTGATTCACTTAACTGGCAAGAAATGTAAAACGGGGCCAAATTCACTTGAAAATGATTTTGCTTAACAACGGAGGTTTTGGGCTCCATTGTGGTCGTAAGTCGAGGACTACCTGTAAATTGTCTTTGCATTCTGGAATTAAGTAACGTGGGGCAGTGGAGAGGGGCGAGGTCTTTTTCAGCTGTTCCTGACCACTCAAACGTCCAGCAGATGGGAGGTGGACATGCACACGCTAACAGCAAGCTTCCTGACCAGTCTTTCCTGTTCTGTTGAAAGGGGCCGTCCGAGGACCCACAACCACAGTGGCACCAAATGCTCACGGCCACATCACTGCACAAACATCACCACTTATTGACATGCTGGCATCTGATGCAACTGGGTGTTTTATTTCACATCCCCTTTGTCCCGGTGCTGCATATAGGACCCCCTGCTACCATTTCCTGTCCATCTTGTAAAGGTAGTCCAGGGCCGAGAGGGTGACTGATCCCCGATCCCACCCTCCCCCTTGAATTTCCATAGCTGCTGGTGGAACTTGAACTCGGGTTTTGAGGCGTTTCTCAACCTCGCCAACTTTGGTGGACTTGTTGGCTGGGGAATTCCTGGAGTTGGTCCAAATGCTGGCTGGAGAATTCTAAGAATGAAAGTCCAAATGCTGGCTGGGGAATTATGGGAGTTGAAGTCCAAATGCTGACAGCAGTGTGCAGCGGCAGCCAAAAAAGCCAACGCAATCCTAAGCTGCATTAACAGAGGGATACAATCAAGATCAAGGGAGGTACTAATACCACTCTATAAAGCCTTAGTAAGGCCACACCTAGAATCCTGCATCCAGTTTTGGTCACCACACTATAAAAAAAGATGTTGAGACTCTAGAAAAAGTGCAGAGAAGAGCAACCAGGATGATTAGGGGACTGGAGGCTAAAACATACGATGAACGGTTACAGGAACTGGGCATGGTTAGTCTAGGGAAGAGAAGGACCAGGGGAGACATGATAGCAGTCTTCCAATATTTGAGGGGCTGCCACAGAGAGGAGGGGGTCAAGCTAGTTTCCAAAGCACCCGAAAGCCAGACAAGGAATAATGGATGGAAACTGATCAAGGAGAGATTCAACCTGGAAATGAGGAGAAATTTTTTGACAGTGAGGACAGTCCACCAATGGAACATAAGTTGCCTTCAGAAGTTGTGGGAGCTTCATCCCTGGAGGCTTTCAAGAAGAGACTGGACTGCCATCTGTCAGAAGTGGTGTAGGGTCTCCTGCTTGGGTGGGGGGTTGGACTAGATGACCTACAAGGTACCTTCCAACTCTGTTAATCTGACTAGGGAATTCTGGGAGTTGAAGTCCACCTGTCTTAAAAGTGGCCAAAGTTAAGATATCCTGGTCTAGAGCGTTCATCTTTCCCAGCCCAGCCAAAGTCCGATTTATTCACAGCACATGCCAGTCTTACCATTTGGAAACAATACTCATTTACTAATTCTTTTTCAGTGCTGGGGGGGGGGGAGGGATTTTTGGGATTTTCTATTTCCTTCCAAAGCTGCTGTTTGCCAGTTGCTGCTACATGCCCCCCCCCCCAGAGTACCGTCAAGACAGCAATTCACTGAAAAATATTTTATTGCAAAAATTGTACAACAAAGTTGTGTGTGGTAACAGACATCTGAATCACAAAAATGTGGCTTAATTCACCCAGCCACCCCTTAACCCGTGATAGCATCGTCATCCCATGTGCCCTGCAGTTCTCTGTGTGTGTGTGGGATCTCCCCAAAGACCATCCTGAGGTACCCCTTGGTGGAGAGGCTGATCCACACATGTAACATGGGAAAGGCATGAACTTAGAAAAGAAGACGAGGCTGTGTGCGTCTATTTTTTTGTTTTACCCGAGTCTGGCCCTTTAAATTTAGACAGGTGCTTAATCTTCAAAACTTACTCTTGTGCAGGACTGCTGCAAAATGTGAATTAGTGCACATAGCTTGGTGCGTGCATATTGCACCAAGAAACTGAGGTTTAGCCTGCTCTGCAAATAATACCTGTTGAATTGCTTACTAACCTGGTTAAGGCACATTCTGGGTACATCCCCATTGGTAGGAAGAACGCATTCAACTGTGGGAATATTCAGTTTAACTCCGAAAAGACTGTACTTTTACCTTTCAGGTACCAGATTTAATCAAGGCCCTCATTTCCTAACTCCTGCATTATTTACTACACCCGTGGTATAATTTCTCCATCCATCTTCTTTCCCTAATCTCATTCCCTCGATGGGTCTAGCAGCACCATTAATCCCCCCAGCAACGTGAAGGTTTGGAGGATTATGGTCCAAAGTACTGAGAAAAAAACAAAGCTACGTCAAAACGCCAGTAAATCATATAATTTCCCCAATGCTGGAGTGGAAAACATCCATTTAGTCTAAAATCACCGTTTTGTCTTCTCGGAAATACACAGCCACCGGTTTGACTTGGCTCCCCTCTAGGGCTAAAACTGTCAGGACTTGCTGTTCCGTTTCATAAAACTGAAAATGCAAATACTCTCACTCAGTAAGGACTTTAAATATTGTATCTATATGTGCCTGGATAGCCTCGGTCAGTGGAGCCAAGTCAAACGTTTTTAAAATGAATTAAAACACCGTGTTTCCCTGAAAATACGACCTACCCGGAAAGTAAGTCCTAGCTTGATTTTTACACATGCGCCCAATATAAACCCTACCTACAAAATAAGCCCTAATTAAGACCCCGCCCACTACAGGATGCACGGGGAAAAATTAAGCTAGGATGGGGATGGGGGGTGGTCGAGTTGCCCTACGACAGTGGTTCTCAACCTTCCTAATCCCGCCCCGCCGCTGCGACCCCCTCCCCACCCCCTCCCCATGCGCGATGAATTGACAAAGGGGCGTGGCACCAAGATGGCGGGCTAGCGCACTTAGGTGACTCCTGTGAAAGGGACGTTCGACCCCCCAAACGGGTCGCGACCCACAGGTTGAGAACCGCTGTACTAAATTAATATAAATTAACATTTCTACGATCCGGAGCTCTGTTATCGGCTGCAGAGACCTTCACGAAAGCCTTGCCGCAGAAGAAGAAGTTCCTGAAGGCCTCCGACAGCGAAAAGGAGGCCGGGGGGGGGGGGGCGATGAATGCAAGAGAGGCGAGTCAGTGGACGACATCCCCCGAAAATAAGACCTGGTCCCCTTTTTTTGTGGCAAAAATTATATAAGACAGGGTCTTATTTTCGGAGAAACGCGTTACTAACGGTGTTTAACATGGAACACTTGCGGTAAGTCAAAATTCCCAATTCCTCTGAAGGCCTAGGTTTTAAACCACTTGGGAAGGTATCAATTCTCTCTTTGC
This sequence comes from Thermophis baileyi, assembly GCA_003457575.1. NCBI lineage: Eukaryota > Metazoa > Chordata > Lepidosauria > Squamata > Dipsadidae > Thermophis > Thermophis baileyi. The sequence continues at coordinate 44,338 of QLTV01004406.1, forward strand.
AGAGTTATTACTGGCAGTCCTCAACGTACGACCGCTCGTACAGCGGCTTCGAAGTTACGACATCACTGGGGGAAAAAGTGACTTATGAACAGTGTCCTCACACAACCATCACAAGCTTCCTCAGAGTCACGTGAACAAAATCTGACAGCTCGGCAACTGGCTTGTATTTATGACGGTTGCAGCTTCCCAGAGTCGTGTCTTGGGAAGAGTTTGCAACCTTCCGACAAAAATCAATGCAGGAAGTTGGATGTGCTTAACAACCACATGGCCAAAGAGGTTGTAAAATCAGGAGAGACTCGCTTAACAACCGTCACGCTTGGCCCATGGTGGTCATAAGCTGAGGACTACCGCATTCTCAAAAAATGCAAACTGGGCTTTGCAGCAGTGAGAACCTGGCAAAACGGGTAAGAAATGCCTTTCATTGTCTCTCCCACACTTACAATCGCACAACCCCAAACTCGATCAACTGACAATTTAACCATCTTGTGGCGTGCTTAAACCCCTTGTGCCGTTATCTTTAGGAAGAGGAGATCCCCCAAACCTGAACAGATCACTTTTTCTGGACAAGAGCACATGAATAACACACACACACACCTTCCTAAATCTCGGACTGCATTTAACTTCCCAGGGCAGATAAAACCACAGGTAGTCCTCGACTTATGACAGTTCGTTTAGTGACCGTTTGAAGTTGGGGGACGAAATGACTTAAGACCATGTTTTGCACTTACGACTGCTGCAGCATCCCCATGGTCACGTGATCAAAATTCTGGCAACTGACTCATATATATACGACGGTCGCAGTGCCCCGGGGTGACCTCCTGACGAGCAAAGTCGGGGGGGGGCGGGGAAAGCCAGATTCACTTAACAACCGTATCACTAACTTAACAGCTGCAGTGATTCACTTAACCGTGGCAAGAAAAGTCGTAACATGGGGCCAAAAAATAAATCACTTTTAACAGATGTCTCAACAACAGAAATTTTGGGCTCGATTTTGGTCGTAAGTCGAGAACTACCTGTATAAACCAAAGTGGGGTTCAAAAGGGGTGCTGGAGAATTAGGGCCTCTTCCTTCGCCACTTCCTTTGTTCCCACTTCGTATCTCACCATCTTTTGATGGCCCCCCCAAAATTTAACAAGTCGAAGGTTAGAGGAGCACCAGTTTAAAAAAAAAGGCACCTATTTTATCTCATTTCTTTTAAAAAAAAAAAAAAGATAAAATAAAAATCAAAGAGACCTACATAAACCCGGCATGCAAACTACAATTCGTCGCGCATTTTGTCTCCTTTGGGCTTCACCAGCCTGCCGATAAACAGGACGGAGTTGGTCTTATTGTCCTTGACCAGGAAAAGGAAGGGGTGGTCGACGTAGAAGAGTTTGGGGTTCCGGATTTCTTCGCGGCTGTAGAGGTCCGTGTCGAAGGGGTTCCCTTCCGTGTCCAGTTCCAGGGCCGCCGCGTGGAAGACGTTGGAGAGGTACAGGTCCTTCTTGCCAGAGATCTTGGACAGGTCAGCTTTGTTCTTATCCACGGCTTCGGTTAAGCCGAGTTCGGCCAGGTGTTTCTGAACAGGGGGAGAGAGAGAAAGGTGTCTGAAATTTTTCCCCCTGCTCAACCATTGGCTGAACTTCTGTGATGTCACAGACAGTTTGGTAGTCCTCGACTTACAACCACAATTGAGCCCAGAGTTGTGGGTGCTCCATCACTGGAGGTTTTGAAGAAGAGACTGGACAGCCACTTGTCTGAAATGGTATATAGGGTCTCCTGCTTGAGCAGGGGGTTGGACTAGAAGACCTCCAAGGTCCCTTCCAACTTGGTTATTCTGTTGCTGGAAACCCAGCGAAGCAGTCCATGCAATCAAGGCAGAACTTCCAGTCCACAACTTCTGGTGGCAAGCCGTTCCACTGGTTAATTGTCCTCACTGTTAGGAAGTTTCTCCTTAATTCCAGGTTGCTTCTCTCCTTGATCAGTTTCCATCCATTGCTTCTTGTCCTGCCTTCAGGTGCTTTGGAAAATAAGTTGACCCCCTCATCTTTGTGGTAGCCCCTCAAATGTTGGAAGATGCTATCATGCAGGGGTGGGTTCCTCCCGGTTCGGACCGGTTCTCCCGAACCAGTAGCGGTCTGCTGGTGACGTCACGATGTCGTCACCGGATCGATCGGTGCTGGTCCGTGGGGGCCGCCATCTTTTTTTTTTAATTTTTTTTTATTTTATTTTTTTCCTACTGAGCATGCGCAGAAGCCGACTTCCGGCACTGTGCATGCGGTCGCCATCTTTTTTTTTTTGGCTTTGTTTTTTTTTCCCCCAGATTTTTTGTTACTGCGCATGCAGTCTGGAATTCCTTCAGTGCCATAAATATGGCTTTGACTCCTCAAAGCAAGCAAAGCTGCCACAAAGAAGAGGGGGTCAAATTATTCTCCAAAGCCCCCCGAAGGCAGGACAAGAAGCAATGGATGGAAACTCATCAAGGAGAGAAGCAACCTAGAACTAAGGAGAAACTTCCTAACAGTGAGAACAATTAACCAGAGGAACAGCTTGCCACCAGAAGTTGTGGGAGCTCCATCCCTGGTGGAGGTGGCATGCGGAGCCATATCTGAGGGCACACGAGGCATTGCCCTATGTCAGCTCCAACGCGCATGTGCGCACTGGCCAGCTGATTTTTGGCCTTCTGGAGGGCGGGGGGAGGTCGTTTTTGCCTTCCCCAGGCATCAGGAAAGCCTCTGGAGCCTGTGGATGGCGAAACACGGACCCAATGGCCCAACTGGAAGTTTGGAAACGAACTTCCGGTTGGGCCGTTGGGCCGTTTTTCACCCTCCCCAGGCTTCAGGAGGCTTTCCTGATGCCTGGGGAAGGCAAAAACGACCTCCCCCCGCTCTCCAGAAGGCCGAAAATCAGCTGGAATCCGTTTTTCGCCATCCACAGGCTCCGGAGGCTTCAGTGAACCCTGTGTGCATGCGCAGGTGGGCGGGGGCAGCAGGGGGGGTTGTGCATGCATGCGCAGGGGGGAGAGGGCATTGCATTATGGGTGTGGGCACGCACGTGCGCGCGCGCGCCCTTTTGGCACCCGAGCAAAAACAGGTTCGCCATCACTGGTATAGGGTTTCCTGCTCGAGCAAGGAGGGTTGGACTAGATGACCTCCAGGGTCCCTTCCAACTCTTTGTTATTCCCACTGGAAAGCCGAGGGTGCTCACCTGAATGTCGTGGCTGACCTCCAGGCTGACCTTGGGCAAGGAGATGGCCACTGACCGCTGCTTCAACTTGCCCAGCCAACTCTGCAGCTGTTCCCGGGTGAGCAGCTTCTCCACGCGTTCCAAGGACTCCACATGGTTTGGCATGATGATGATCAGGCTGGAGAGCTTGTGGGCCAACGGCATCTCCACTATCTGCAGCTTCTCCACCTCGTCCTCGTAGTATTTGTACAATCCTGCACAAAATTAGAATCAGTGGACTGATCAGAAAGAGTGCAGAGAAGAGCAACGAAGAGAATTAGGGGGCTGGAGGCTAAAACATACGAAGAACGGTTGCAGGAACTGGGTATGTCTAGTTTAATGAAAAGAAGGACCAGGGGAGACATGATAGCAATCTTCCAATATCTCAGGGGTTGCCACAAAGAAGAGGGAGTCAAATTATTCTCCAAAGCACCTGAGGGCAGGACAAGAAACAATGGGTGGAAACTAATCAAGGAGGGAAGCAACCTGGAATTAAGGAGAAACTTCCTGACAGGACAATTAATCAGTGGAACTGCTTGCCTCCAAAAGTTGTGGGTGCTTCAACCCTGGAGGGTTTGTAAGAAAAGACTGGACAAGCATTGTCTGAAATGGTACAGGGTTTCCTGCCTGAGCAAAGGGTTGGACTAGAAGACCTCTAAGATCCCTTCCAACTCTATTATTCTATTCTCCAGAGCACCTGAAGGCAGGAGAAGCAGCAACTAATCAAGGAGAAAAGCAACCTAGAAATAAGGAGAAATTTCGTAACAGTGAGAACAATTAACCAGTGGAACAGCTTGCCACCAGAAGTTATGGGTACTCCAACACCGGAGGTTTTTAAGAAGAGATTGGAGAGCTATTTGTCTGAAATGTTGTGGGGTTTCCTGTTTGAGCATGGTGGGCTGGACTGGACCCTTCCGACTCCGATTGGCTGCTCTTATTTGTGCAGAGGTTGCAAATTTATGGGTTTCCCCCGAGATTTGTGCATTCAGCATTTGAGGATGCAAAATACAGGAATGAGCCGAGCACCTGAAAATATCAGCAGGGGCTGGAAAGTCACGGTTTGGTTTTTTGAGCAGACTAAACAAAGTATGTTTCTAGTCCACTAGGTCAGATAAAATGGGACACAATTTCTGATTTCCTCTCTTCTTTTCTTCAGTGCAATAAGTCAGTTTCCACCCGCCCCCCAAAAAAACCCGGCTCTGTATTTTCATCACTTTTTTCAGTGCCGTTGTAACTTCAAATGTCCACTAAACGGATTGTCGTAAGTTGGGGACGACTTGTAGAGTCAGAAGGTTATGTTCCTCCCTTTGGCCCAGTCATGGTTAACAATGGACAGCTAGCCCTGGTGTGACTTTGCGGGGAAAATGCCAAGGTTTTGTTCACCTCGTTCACTGCCTCAAACACTTATGGGAAAATCTGAGTGGAGACCTCGGGACAAAGGAAACCAGAAAGAAACATGCATTTTTGTTTTCCAATCCAGGCTTCCTTACCTGTACGGTGCATCATGGGAATGCCGACAGTGTAGGAACGCGACACCATGAAGCCACGATTGTCCACCATCTTGTGATGGAACTTCTCATCCCAGTGCGCTAAAACAAAACGAACAGGCATGAATGAAAAATGCAACGAGCGGTGCGGTGGCCTAGAGGTGGAGCTCTCGCCTCACAATCAGGAGGCTGTGAGTTCGATCCTAGGTAGAGGCAGATATTTCTCTCTCTGGGCCACAATGAGAATATATCTGCTGAACAAAACTCCGCATTGGCAACAGGAAGGGCATCCGGCCAGTAAAACACTCTGCTAGCTCCATTCAGTTGCCCAGACTCCAACCCGCAAGGGATTATAGGATCGTTAAATGATGACGAAGGCTAGCTGTTTAAAAACATGTCCGCCGAATGATGAATGAAAAATGCAACAATAGGGAAAAAAAGTTTGCAAAATGGCCGGCTGGGGAATTCTGGGAGTTGAAGTCCCCCCCCCCCCGTGTTAAAGGGGCCAAGGTTGGAAAACCTTATGCATTCCTAAGGAACAAATGAACTGTTGTATTGATTTTTTGAGTGGCCACCAAGTAGGCTCAACTAGAAGTGGTCAAAACAAGAGAAGATGGCAGCCACCATCTCCATCTTGACCTTCTGATCTGCCTGCCGATACCCCCACCACCAAGTCTCCACCACGTTCCCGCTCTGCTTCAAAGACCCCCAATCACCACGGACTCACGTTTGAAGAACATGGCGTTGACAATCAAGGCCCCGTCCGTCTTCTGCACGTCTTTGGTGACCTCGGGCAGCTTGCCACCCGTGGTCTGGGCAGCCCACTCGTTGATGGACTTGAGGGCGCTACGCTTGTCTCGGAAGTTGATCTTCGAATGCTCATAGTTGTAGTGCTTCTTGCTACTTTGCACAAAGTCCTCCGCGAAGCTGATGGAGCTGGGCCCGTAGAGGCGGCTTCCGAGTTTCCAGGTGACGTTCCTGGCCGTGGTGTTGCTGACGTCGGTCAGGAACTCGGAGAGTCCACTGTGGATGTAATCGTCGTTGAGCTTGCTGGCGCCAAGGAGAGCCTTGGCCTGAGAGGCCGTGGTGTCCTTCCCTCCGAGAGACACCAACCCCAGAGAAGATGCCACCACCACGGGGGACACCAAGATGTTCTCCAAGTTCTTGTCCTTGGCCATCACCTGGTAGAGGTTGAAGGCCAGGATGGCGCTGCGGTCAGCCAAGGTGGTGGCCTTCTCGCTCAGCTTCTTCTCTTTCGTGGTGGGCTGCTTCTCACTTTTCTTCTTGTCGTCAGAGGGGACCGCCGTCGCCAGAGCGCAGAGCGCTAGAAGATGGATCAACCAGGCGGATTCCATGACAACGGAGGGCAGTCACGACCTACGAGGAACCAAGATGGCCGGTCAAAACGGGTAAAAGGCTCAGTCGACCTTGAGCCGGTCAGGATCGAACTCCTGTCAGTCGGCAGAATTAGTTTGCAATACAGGTAGTCCTCCGCTTACGTCCACAATTGAGCCCAAAATTTATGTTGAGAAATTTATTAAGTGAGTTTTGCCCCGTTTTACGACTTTTCTTGCCACATTCGTTAAGTGAATCACTGCAGTTGTTAAATTGGCAGGCAAGTCCTCCACTTAACAACAGTTCATTTAGTGACCGTTCAAAATTACAACAGCAATGAAAAAGGTGACTTGTGACCCTTTTTCACACTTACAACCGTTGCAACATCCCCGTGGTCTCGTGTTCAAAATTCAGATGTTTGGCAACTGATTCGTACTTATGACGGTTGCAGCGTCCCCGGGGGGGTCATTTGATCCCCTTTTACAACCTCCTGACAAGCAAAGTCAATGGGGAAGCCAGATACACTTAACAACCGTGTTACTCACTTAACAACAGCAGTGATTCACTTAGCAACTGTGGCAAGAGAGGTCTTAAAATGGAGCAAAATTCATTCAACAGAAATGTTGGGCTCAAGTGTTGTCATGAGGACTACTCTGTTGTGTTAGAAAATACAGAATACAAGGAATCCTTGACTTAAGATCCGTCTCTTAGTGACAATTGAAAGTTATGACAGACCCCCCCCCTTTTTTTTTTTTTTTACAAATGGCTGCCCCTTCCCCATGGTCACGATTGCATTTTGGGCAACCGGCTTACAACTTTTTATAGCATTCCAACCTCACAACCACAATTTATGACTTTTTTTTGCTGAAAACTTTATTTCTATTTTCCAGCAAAAATGGCCACCCCAAATTATTATTATTTTTTTTGTAAAATCAGTTTAGCCACATGGTGACCCATTTAACAACCGGCACGACTTACGACTGTAGTTCTGGGCTCAGATCACCATCATAAGTCAAGGACTACCTATGACGACGTTACAACACCGATTGCTCAAATCCAGAGCCATTTATTTATTACGAAATTTATTTGGCATCTCCGACAAAGCTTTCTCCCGAAGAGCTACATTTCTACATGCAGGGAATTTAAATCCAAGCAATTTATAATTCAAGAGGGGAATCAAATATAAGGCGGAGTTCGAAGGCAGACGTCAAATAAAGTTAATGCTTCATAAAGTTAATAAATTGCATTTTGCAAAGACCGTATTAAAAAAAAAAAAATCAGTGATATGTACTACAGGTTTTCTCCAAGCTCCTAGGACTTCCAGTCAGCACTTCCTGGCTGTGAAGGATGGATGCTGTAGTCCCCAAACATCTGGAACTGCCTGGCTGTAAAAAGCCAATAAGGCCAAATTACAGATGCTAGTACCTCTGGCTAGAGTCTGTTCCCATGATACTCCACTAGGGGGCGTCCAGGATTACACTACTAGAGTTTGGTATTTTGCAAAATTTAAGAATTAAAGATTTAGCTAGAATCACAATATTTTCCCCACTTCCCTGCCACACACCCACTTGGTTTACAACTGAGCGAAAGGTAGTAGTAACTTCGGAACAGTGACTCAAGGAAGTAACGGCTCAGAAAACAGCAGCAAGTAAACGTTGCAACGGTGGAGAAGGCCACACGCCAGCGGCAAAGTACATGCCAGTTTCAATGCTTGGTACTTCCAATTGAAAAGGGGCACACATTTCACCCCCCACCTTCGACGTTCAAGAGCTGATATACAATAGGTGGACCAGTAATCCACCAGGAAAATTAGATGAGAAATCGCTCCCTTCCAACAGATTTGCAAAAATAAAATGTTTCATCTCTACATCTTTCCATTAAGACCAAATCAGCAAGGTTTTTCTCTTTAAAAAAAAAAAAATACATTACCAAATTCGGGGACAGAAGTAAGAGAGTGAAAGAAGAGAAAGAATGAAGCATTTTCAATGGAAATTACAGGTCCTCCACTTATGACCATTCGTTTAGTGACCAAAGTTGCAACAGCACTGAAAAAAGTAACATGACTTTTTTCACACTTGACCGTTGCAGCATCCCCATGGCCACGTGATTGAAATTCAGACACTTGACAACTGACTCATACAAATAGTCCTTGATTTACAACAGTTCACTTAGTGACAATTCAAAGTTACATCATTGAAAAATGATACGTATGACCCTTTTTCAGTGACAACTTTTGCAGCATCCCCATGACCACCTGATCAAAATTCAGACGCTTGGCAACTGGTTCATACTTATGACCGTTGCAGGGTCCCGGGGTCATGTGATCACTTTTTGCGCCACCTTCTGACCAGCAAAGGGGAAGCCAGGTTCACTTAACAACCGTGTGACTAACTTACCAACTGCAGTGATTCGCTTAACCACTGTGGCAAGGAAGGTCGTAAAACGGGGCAAAACAGACTTAACCAATTCTGACTTAACAACATACATTTGTGGTTGTAAGTTGAGGATCACCTGTATTTATGACGGTCGCCGTGTCCCAGGGGTCACGTGATCCCCTTTTGCGACCTCCTGACAAGCAAAGTCAGTGGGGGAAGCCAGGTTCACTTAACAACCTTGTTCCTAACTTAACAACTGCAGTGATTCCCTTAACAACTGTGGCCAGAAAAGTCACAAAACAGGGCAAAAGTCACTTAACCACCGTCTGGCTTAGCAATGGAAATTTTGGGCTCAATTGTGGTCGTTAAGTCGAGGATTGCCATGTATAATTTTAACGATCCCTGCAAATGTGATGCCCTTCCCTTTTTTTTCCTGCAATACCATCTGAGCAGCAGCAGAGCTGGCACAGGGGGGGCACCGTGCCAAGGGAGAAGACTTAAGTCGGATTCCTTGCATAAAAGGGGGCATTGCCAAGTCAAAGAACAACACCGAAAAGGTGGAATTGCGTTCTCCACCCACCACCTCAAACTAGCCCCCCACACTGCAGGCTCCAAACAGCCGTGGCCCACAATAAACCAATTCAGCTGCCAGCACAGGGCTGAAATTTCAATTTTATGCATCGTCAGTCATTCAAGCTGGTCGGGCAAATTTAAAAAAAACAAACTAATTAGAAGACTTTACAGAAAGGCTTTCTATACATGGTCAGCAGTTCGAACAAAGCAGGCCCTGTTTAAATTAGGAGCAGTCAGAGAGAAAAGGCATGCAGACTGGTTACTGCTAGTCCTCGGATTACAACCACAATTGAGCCCAGAATTCCCGTTGCTAAGCGAGACAGTTCAGCGAATTTCGCCTCCTTTTTATCACAACTGTTCAATCAATTACTGCGGCTGTTAAGTTAGCAACACAGTTGTTGAGTGAATCTGGCTTCCCCATTGAGTTTCCTGGTCAGGTGGTCACAAAAGGGGATCACGTGACCCCGGGACACGGCAGCCGTCATAACTATGAGTCAGTTGCCAAGAGTCTGAATTTGGATCACATGACCACGGGGATGATGCAACGGTCGTGAGGGTGAAAAACGGTCATAAGTCCCTTTTTCCCGTGCCGTTGTAACTTTGAACGGTCACTAAACGAATTTAAGTTGTAAGTTGAGGACTGCCTGCCTGCATTGGTTGGTTCCTAAATCCAAACAGCTGGATTGCAGAAGCGATGCAACACTATTTTTATTGGTATAAACACAACACTTTTGTTGGAAGTGTAGAGCAAACAAACTTTATCTTGCAAATTCACTCCACACCTGCCTCACCACCTCTAAAAGCATGTGTCACTTTACCTGGAATCAGAATTTTGCAGTGGCTGTGCTGAATACCAAACCCCCCCCCCCACATATTTTGGTTTAATAAAGCAGTGGGGTTTTTTTTTTTTCTCAACCTTGGCCACTTTTAAGACCCGTGGACTTCGACTCCCAGAATTCCCCAGCCAGCCCTGCTTGGCAAGTAGCCAACATATTTACAACTGTTTTCAGCATGAGACCATGCTTTATGATATGTTTTTTTCCCCCCAAAATAAAAATATTTACTTCTGGTTTTCAGCAAAAAAAAAACGGTCTATACTGAAAGAATGGGTTGGCTTAACAACCACCACAATAAAGGTTGTAAAAAAACGATCCGGTTACGTGGTGACTGGCTTTATTACTGTATAATTTATGACTTTATCACCTTAAGTCAAGGACTAGCTGTAAGCTGAACAAGAGGAAAAGCATCCGTTAGCATGCGGTTACCTGCCCAGGAAAGCTTTTGAAATTCTTTCACTGGGTGTGATGGGTGCTCAGCTACAGAACCTTACAGGAATTAACAGGATAAGAGTCGGAAGGGACCTTGGAGGTCTTCTAGTCCAGCCCCCTGCTCAAGCAGGAGAACCTATACTGTTTCAGACAAGTGACTGCCCAATCCCTTAAAATCCTCCAGTGATGGAGCACCCACAATTTCTGGTGGCAAGCTGTTCCACTGGTTAATTGTCCTCACTGTTAGGAAGTTTCTCCTTAATTCCAGGTTGCTTCTCTCCTTGGTCAGTTTCCATCTGTTGCTTCTTGTCCTGCCTTCAGGGGCTCTGGGAAATAGCTTGACCCTCTCTTGCCTTTGCAGAAGCCCCTCAAATACTGGAAGACTGCTATCATGTCCGTCTTCATTAAACTAAACCTACCCGATCACAGAATACCAGAGTTGGAAGGGACCTTCTCTTCTTTGTAGCATTCAGTTTTTAGTTGCATTGCAATTAATTTAGTTGCACTGCCAATTAATTGTAATTAGTTGCATTCAGACATGGTTATAGTTTCTCGTGCAGAGGCAGTTTACCTTTGAAATCAGGCTTACAAAGAAACGTACCAATGACTGTGAAATTAAGAGGAATGCCTTTTTTTGGGGGGGGGGGGAAATGCAAGTCTTGGGTATCTATCTTGGTGGGACGTGAGATTTTAGCAATCGGGATGCTGAAGGGGGTTAATCTGCCCTCGAGGCCACCAGCGACTAGCACAGCCTCGTGTGTTTGCACAAACGCATCCATGCGCAAAAAAAGTGTCTCTTTGCAGAGTCTGCTTTCTCCAATGGGCCAATTTAAATGATAGGTAAATTCCTGCTCAAGCCAGGCAGGGGGTTGGACTAGAAGACCTCTAGGGTCCCTTCCAACTCTCTATTAATTCAAGGTTTGCATTTTTCCAACAAGGGCTTTCATCTGAACTTCAAAACCATCGGCACGTTTGTTGATGGCAAAGTTTTCAAGACTTCTGTTATTTTGTGGGTCATTTATGGGGACGCAAATCTGGATTAAAACTTTTACTGGCTGACCCTCTGCCTTTAGACGATTTCAATCCCCACGATGGGATTAGCGTGCCATTAATAAAACCCCACCGGATTAGAAAATATCACTTTTGGGGAAATATTTCTCCACCGGATTTCCCCGGCGTCCAACCAGGATAAAGTGGTGGGTTTTTTTTTTAAATACAGGTAGTCCTTGATTTACAACCATTCATTTTAGTGACCGTTTGAAGTTGTACGGGCTCCATCAATGCTGAAGCATCGCTTTGCAGTCACACACGCCCACAAGGGGGGGGGGAACCTTTCGGCGGTTTAGGCTGCAACATGGCTGCAGATGTTCCAAG
>QLTV01004406.1:106875-123077 GCA_003457575.1 Thermophis baileyi
CTATTCTATTCTATTCTATTCTATTCTATTCTATTCTATTCTATTCTATTCTATTCTATTCTATTCTATTCTATTCTATTCTATTCTATTCTATTCTATTCTATTCTATTCTATTTTTTTCTAATTCTCTTCTATATTCTATTCTATTCTCTTCTATATTCTATAATATTCTATATTCTATTCCTATTCCTATTTTCCCTCCCCAGAGTTTAAGAACAATCTGGTCTCTTAAGGGAAAAAAAAGAGAGGGGGTAGGAATAAAACCTAAATTAGCTGCTTACAGGAAGCCTGAGCAAGATTAATGAAGCCTTATCAGGTTAATTAAGAGGAATATACTGGAAAAGTGCAGCTGACGGCCTCTTCAATATCTTAATCCATTCCTTGCAGGTTGCAATGACAGCTGGCTGCTGAAAAACCATTGGGGGAATCTTCAAGCTAATCTAACTCTTAAATGGTCATCTGTAGCATACAGGGAGTCCTTGACTTACGACCATTCATTTAATTTAATGACTGCTCAAAGCTACAGCAGCTGGAAAAAAAGTGATTTATGACTCAACCTCGCACTTATGACCATCGCAGTGGCCCCGTGGCCGCATGATCACGGTTTGGGTGCTTGGCAACCAGCGTGCAGAGGTAGTCCTCAACATACGGCCACAATTGAGCCCAAAATTTCCATTGCTAAGATGGTAGTTAAGTGAATTTTGCCCCATTTTACGACCTTTCTGGCCGCAGTTGTTAAATGAATCACTGCGTTGTTAAGGCAGGAACACGGTCATTAAGCAAATCCGGCTTCCCCATTGACTTTGCTCATCAGTAGGTTGCCAAAGGGGATCACATGACCCCAAGACACTGCAACCGTCGTAAGTACATGCCAGTTGCCAAGCCTCTGAATTTTGATCGTGTGACTATGGGGTCGTAAGTGTGAAAAATGGTCATAAGTCACTTTTTTAAGTGCCATGGTAACTTCGGACGGTCACTAAGCGAATGGTTGTAAGTCGAGGACTTCCTGAATTTAGGAGACTTTTATTTCCCAGATCCACTAACCACGCAGCCTGGATCTCTCGGGGCGTAGATTCCCACGCTGTGCGATGCTCCCCAATTTTGTCGGAAAATCCACCCTTCTCCTCCTCCTCCTCCTACATCCCGGTTGCAAACTGGATTTCACGGCTCAGCCGTATGGACAATTGGCCTCTTTTCCCCAAGAAAAAATTAGCCCTTCGGATTTGAAGTGCTTCTATTTTTAGGGGAAGGCAGTATTTTATTTGATTTATGACTGCTCCTTCACATCCTGTCTTCCTGGGTGGGGTTTTTATGTGGGGGGAGGAAATATCAGGGGAGCCAAAAGGACAATTAAAATCGCTAGGGCTGAGCTCCCTAGAAAGAGGTGTGGGGGTCCTGGGGGGGAGTTACTGGCAGTTTTTCAAGCAGAATAGAGCTGGAAGGGACCTTGGAGGTCTTCTAGTCCAACCCCCTGCTCAAGCAGGATATCCTATACCATTTCAGACAAGTGACAAGTCCAGTCTCTTCTTAAAAACCTCCAGTGATGATGCACCCACAACTTCTGGTGGCAAGCTGTTCCACTGGTTAATTGTCCTCACTGTCCTTAATTCCAGGTTGCTTCTCTCCTTGGTTAGTTTCCATCCGTTGCTTCTTCTTCTGCCTTCGGGTGCATTTGGAAAATAAGTCGACCCCCTCTTCTTTGGGGCAGCCCCTCAAATACTGGAAGACTGCTATCCTTTTAGCGGTAGACAGTTTTCTCTAAAAAAGAGAATTGGGTGCAATAGAAAACAACGTGCATGAAAAAAGATATTGCTTTAAAAATCCTCATTTTTCCGTTCAAAGTTACAGTGAAGTTTGCCTTTTATGCTTAAAGCAACTTTCTCTACCTTGGCAACTTTAAGATGGGTGGGTTTTAGCTTCACCCATGGCTGGATGGGGAATTCTGGGAGTTGAAGTCCACCCATGCTGGCTGGAGGATTCTGGGAGTTGTCCACCCATGCTGGCTGGAGGATTCTGGGAGTTGAAGTCCAGCCATGCTGGCTGGAGGATTCTGGGAGTTGAAGTCCAGCCATGTTGGTTGGGGGATTCTGGGAGTTGAAGTCCAGCCATGTTGGTTGGGGGATTCTGGGAGTTGAAGTACACCCATGCTGGCTGGGGGATTCTGGGTGAAGTGCACAAGTAGCCATGGTTGGAGACTGGCTGAGGCATTCTGGGAGTTGAAGTGCACAAGTTGCCATGGTTGGAGACTGGCTGAGGAATTGTGGGAGTTGAAGTCCATAAGTCTTAAAGTAGCCATGGTTGGAGACTGGCTGAGGCATTCTGGGAGTTGAAGTCCATCCATGCTGGCTGGGGAGTTCTAGGAGTTGATACATCCATGGGGAAATTAACAATTGTTAAATCTGGGGTTTTCTATGGCATAACTTTGTCTGTTTGACATCTAAAGTCCCAGAGCCATTTGAGCTTCTGTTTAATATTAATAATATTATTTGGTAGAACATTGTGTAACCAGGACCAGGCAAAAGGCAGCAAAACATTACGAACCTCAAGTACCATTATATTCACTAGTCTTGTCCAGTGCCCGTTTTTAATTGCGCAATTGTTGAAAACCGCACACCTTGAGTGTAAGTAGTTCTGTGACTAATTTTCCAAACAGAAACTCAAATAATCTATTATTGTGTAGTGTAGGGGACATGCTTAATAACCCAGCCAGGAATTTTGTCTTCCCCCCCCCCACCTTGGCAGATTTCAATAATAAACCTGTTCACCAAGGCCTTTTGCCTTTAAATTTCACCAAAGTTTGATTACAGGTAGTTCTCAACTTACAACAGTTTGTTTAGAGACCAAAGTTACAACGGCACTGAAAAAAGTGACTTATGGCCGTTTTTCACACTTTGCAACCATTGCAACATCCTCATGTGAACAAAATTCTGACGCTTGGCAACTGACCCATATTTATGACGGTCGCAGTGTCACGGGATCAGGGGATCCCCTTTTGCGACCTTCTGACAAGCAGTGGGGAAGCCAGATTTGCTTAACAACCGTGGTACTAATTTAACAACCGCAGTGATTCGCTTAACAATTGCAGCAAGACAGGTCGTAAAATGGGACAAAATTCCCTGAAGGAATGTCTCAATCATAGCAATTGAAATTTTGGGCTCAATTGTGGTCGTAAGTCGAGGATTTCTTGTAACCCTTAAAGGAAGTTTCGCACGTCTTGGTTTGGAAAAGCTTGCTCTCCGATCGGCGGAAAATTGTTTTTGAGGTTGTCTGGATTTCTGATCCAAAAATGGGGTTTTTTCACGGAAAAGGGGGACGTGTGGGGCAGAGCCGTCACAGTGTGGGGCAGACTTTCCCATCCGTGCACTGCCATGTGGCTTAGATCCGGATTAGATCACGTGTCTGGAAGCTGGGATCTTGCGAAGTCTTTGACCTTGTGTTGCTAACAAATCCCCTTGCAGTTTGTGATGTCTGGTTTCAGTTTGGTTCTCTCCCCTGATGCAAAAAACAAAAACAAAAAACAAAAAAAACCACGATTAAGAGGGAGAAGGTTGTTTAAGGTTACAGAGCTTATTTTTTTACAATGCATTACCTGCTATTTTAATCATTGATTACGATGAACGATTGAGGGAACTTGGTGTGTCTAGTTTAGCAAAGAGAGGGACTAAGGAAGATAGCCGTCTTCCAATATTTGAGGGGCTGCCTCAAAGAAGAGGGGGTCACCCTATTGTCCAAAGCACCAGAAGGCAAGATAAGAAGCAATGGGTGGAAATTTATCAAGGAGAGAAACAAGCTGGAATTAAGGAGGAATTACCTGACAATGAGGACAATTAACCAGTGGAACAGCTTGCCACCAGAAGTTGTGGGTGCTCCATCACAGGAGGTTTTTAAGAGGAGATTGGGCAACTGTTTGTCTGGAATGATAGGGTTTCCTGCTGGAGCAAGGGGTTGGACTAGAGGACCTCTGAGGTCCCTTCTAACTGGTATTCTGTTATTGGGTATGTCTAGTTTATTGAAGAGGAGGACTAGGGGTGACATGATAGCAGTCTTCCAATATTTGAGGGGCTTCTGCAAAGACAAGAGAGGGTCAAGCTATTCTCCAAAGCCCCTGAAGGCAGAAGAAGAAGCAACGGATGGAAACTAACCAAGGAGAGAAGCAACCTGGAATTAAGGAGTATTTTCCTAACGAGAACAATTAACCAGTGGAACAACTTGCCACCAGAAGTTGTAGTGCTCCATCACTGGACAGCCATTTGTCTCAAATTATATAGGGTCTCCTGCCTGACAGGGTTGGACTAGAAGACCTCCAAGGTCCCTTCCAACTCTGTTATTCTTTTATTCTCTATTCTGTTTTGTGCAAGGATTTGTACTCAGGGAACTATAAATACCCTTGATATAATCAGTTCAAGCATGCCCTTATACTTATGGTATATCAGCTCAAGCTTGGACTTACACTTACGACGGTCGCCGTGCCCCGGGGTCACGTGATCCCCTTTTGCGACCTTCTGACGAGCAAAGTCCACGGGGAAACCAGATTCACTTCATGGCCGGGTTACTAACTTTAACATCTGCCGTGATTCACTTAGCAACGGTGGCAAGGAAGGTGGTAAAACGGGACAAAGCTCGCTTAACCGAGGTGGCGCAGTGGTTAGAGTGCAGCACTGCAGGCTACTTCAGGTGACTGCTAGCTGCAGTTCAGCGGTTCAAATCTCACCGGCTCAAGGTTGACTCAGCCTTCCATCCTTCTGAGGTGGGTAAAATGAGGACCCAGATTGTTGGGGCAATATGCTTAGAGAGGGCTGTAAAGCACTATGAAGCGGTATATAAGTCTAAGTGCTATTGCTATTGCTATTGCTATTAACAAATGTCTCATTTAGCAGAAATTTTGGGCTCCTTGTGGTCGTAAGACTTTGCAGGACTGTTGTGTAGCCCGCTCTTTCCGCAAGAGTTCCAGAGAAATAATATGTCATTTGTTTCTGGTTTGGAAGCCTGCAGAAAACTGACATTGCCAAATGCATTGCCAAATGTTGAGTTCTCCTGAAGAGAGAACTAAGCAAACATGTATATTCCTATGCAGTGGATATATAAAAGGATTTGCATCCTTTTAGAGGGTCGTTGAAGCACTTGGAGATTTATCTTAAAATTCTGAGCCTGACTACAATAAGGATACAGATAAACCTCCAAGTGCTTCAAAGACCCTCTAAAAGAATGCAAATGACCAGCTGTCTGCAAGGAGTATCAATCCTTCCTTTCCCCTCCATCCAGTCAGAGCGGAAGAAGCTTCTCGGATGAGAAGCGAAATGTCTTCAAAGAAAAAACAAGAAAGTCTAGTTGCCTCCTGAAAAAAAGATACCTTTGGGACAATCATGACTTGGATGACTGAAAATCTCTACAGACTTTAAATTCTATTGCTGTTTCTGAAACTGTTGAATGACGGAAGGTGGAATTGAGGGTGTGTCTCTTTAAGAGGGATTATAGCAAAAAATGTCCAGTCTTATAAAGTTAATAATCTAGCACAAAGTTCTCCAAACTTGGCAACTTTTAAGACTTGCGTTCTTCAACTCCCATGGCTGAGGAATTCTGGGAGTTGAAGTCCACACATCTTAAAGCTGCCAAGTTTGGAGACCCCGGATCTAGCACAATGTTTCCCAAACTCGACAACTTTTAGATGTTTGGACTTCAACACCCAGAATTCCCTAGCCAGCAATAGTAGCTGAAGAAGTCGATCCATGCTGACTGAGGAATTCTGGGAGTTGAAGTGCACTCAGGCTGGCTAAGGAATTCTGGGAGTTGAAGTCCATACCTTTTAAAGTAGCCAAGGTTGAGAAACATTGGTCTAGCAAATGGTGGCCTAGTCAGCAAACCACAGCTAAATCATGGCTTAGAATGCATCTGAAAGTCCTCAAGGTTGAGAAACATTGGATGGGGGGACACCAGGTGATCCTAGCCTTATAAATGTAGCAAGGTGGAGAGCTGTGGATGCCAGGACAGTGGCATAGCATGCTGAATTCATCTTGGGGATATCTTTATTTTTCTCTCTTAAAATCAACCTCATAATTGTAATTATAATTGTAGCAGCAGGGAGCATTGGCAAGCCGCAGGGAAAAAGCTGCATTTTTTAGCAATCTTGAAAAGGGATTTAATACATCTCTATTCTACCAAGACTCCACAATCTGTGTTTCCCCCTCCATAGAGTTAAGAAAAAAAATCCAAATTCACACGATAGGGTTCAAGTTCTGTTTGAAGCAGGTTTCACTTATTTAATTTAAAAAAAACCCCCAATCTCTTCCCGCTGCTGCAGCCCAGCAGGGAAGAAATAGAATTTTTTAAATTAGATAAGTGATATTTATTAACAGTAAAACAATATTTTAGAAAACTGATTACATTATTAGAACAGCAGGAGCAGATGTATTGTTTCCTTGCAGGGGTTTTTTTTAGTCAATATTTATTAAATCAATGTTGAGTACAATAATATCATTTTTGGAAGACGCTTTCATCCTGTAGTACTCTTTATTAAAGGCTGGGAAATGATAGTTGTTGACTCAGATGAATATGATGAAATAGCTACCGAAGGCCCTTTTAAGGAGAAACATTAAGTTTTTCTGGCTGTGCCGATAGTGAGGGATTATGTTATCTTTTTAAAGCCGGCCAACGGAATTTAATGGAATTGATTTTTAGACATTTTGCAAGACCCAGTTGCTGAGCGCTTAAGCTTCCGACTCTTTATTAAAATTTTATGCATGAATACAAGGAAAATTAGAGATTTAAGTAGGACTTGGGCGACTCCCTGGGTTTGTTATTTGAAATACAGGCAGTCCTCGACTTACGTCCACAACCGAGCCCAAAATTTCTGTTGCTAAGCGAGACATCTGTTAAGTGAGTTTTGCCCCATTTTACGACTTTTCTGGCCACGGTTGTTAAGCGAATCGCTGCAGTTGATAAGTTAGTAACCCGGTTGTTAAGTGAACGGGGCTTCCCCATTGATTTTCTTTGTGAGAAGGTCGCAAAAGGGGATCACGTGACCCCTGGGACGCCTCAACCGTCATAAGTATGAATCAGTTGCCAAGTACCCAAATTTTGATCATGTGACCAAGGGGAGGCTGCAATGGTCGTAAGTGTGAAAAACGGTCACAAATGGTTGTAAGTCGAGAACTGCCTGTATAGCATTTGTGTCTTTCAGTGGGTTTTGGGCACTGTAAGAGGCCTTGAGCGTTTACTGCATCCGAACTTGGGAATTCGACTAAATCAGGTCTCTCCAATCTTGGCAACTTTAAGACTTGTGCACTTCAACTCCCAGAATTCCTCCCTGCCAACATGGGAATTCTGGGAGTTGAAGTCCATGCATGCTGACTGGGGAATTCTGGGAGTTGAAGGCCACCCATGCTGACTGGGAAATTCTGGGAGTTGAAGTCTATGTTTGCTGACTGGGGAATTCTGGGAGTTGAAGGCCACCCATGCTGGCTGGGGAATTCTGGGACTTGAAGTCTATGTTTGCTGACTGGGGAATTCTGGGAGTTGAAGGCCACCCATGCTGACTGGGGAATTCTGGGAGTTGAAGTCTATATTTGCTGACTGGGGAATTCTGGGAGTTGAAGTCTGTTTGCTGACTGGGGAATTCTGGGAGTTGAAGTCTATGTTTACTGACTGGGGAATTCTGGGAGTTGAAGTCTATGTTTGCTGACTGGGGAATTCTGGGAGTTGAAGTCCACAAGTCTTAAAGTTGCCAAGGTTGGAGACCCCTGCACTAAATCATCTACCTGTTGGCTCAATGCAGTTCAGAGGCACTTTCCTTTACTAAGACCTCAAGAAAAATAAGAATTAAGCACAAAAGCCGAGGTTTGCCTTCCTTCTCTGTAAAGGCCCAGATAACCTCAAGGGCCTGTCAAAGACTGCCAAGCTCTCCTGCTCGGTAGGCGTGTGCCAGGTGTAAATACCTCTGCAAAATGCCTGAGCTGTAGGTCTCCAGATGCTGGTTTAATTATGGGGTGGATGCTTGCTTTCTATGGCTGGAAAAGGGGCAAGGAGATAATTACAGGTCAGCCTGGCTTCAGTTCTCTCTGTTGAATCCTGGCTGGATTCTATTCCTAGTCTGAAATTTCAGAAAAATGTCAGTACAACCTGCTTAGATTTTTTATTTCTTGACTAAGTTTGTCTCCTGTTTTTCATTGTTATAGAAATGGCTGGTGTTTGTATTACTTTAAATATAGCTAGTCCTCGACTTGCAACAGTTCATTTAGTGACCGTTCAAATTTGCAACGGCACCGAAGAGAGTGACTTACGACCGTTTTTCACACTTACAAAAATCGCAGCATCCCACGTGATCAAAATTCAGATGCTTGGCAACTGGTTCATATTTATGACGGTCGCAGTGTCCCAGGGTCACGTGATCCCCTTTTGCGACCTTCTGACAAGCAAAGTCAGTGGGGAAGCCAGATTCACTTAACATCCGTGTTATTAACTTAACAACTGCAGTGATTCACTTAATAACCATGGCAAGGAAGGTCGTAAAATGGGGCAAAATTCATTTAACAAGTGTTTTGCTTAGCACCAGAAATTTTGGCCTCGATTGTGGTTGTAAGTCGAGGACTACCTGTATTAATATTGGTGCTTACTAATGAATTAGGTCTTTAAGTCTCAATTAGTATTATTATTATTATTAATAGTAGCATTAAGTTTGTGAAGTCAAAATTTAAGGCTGCTTAAAAAAAAGGTCAGCGGTTTTTTAAAATTTCTTTCTGTGTTTGATCTACAGCTCTCTTTCCCCTTTCTTTCCCCTTCCTCTGTTCTTTTGCTATTCTTATTCTTTCCACTTCCTCTTTAATCTTTTCTAATTCCAGGATCCATAAATTCAGTCCTTTCTCCTGGCCACAAGAACTCCATATGAAGCTTCCTTTCTTTAAAAAAGTATGTTCTTTGCTCAAACTGTTCAGTTTTGCTGTTTTCTGCAAACTGTCAATTTTACAGTTCAATTTCCTTCTGGCCGCATTTCATTATTCTGCATAATAGTGCAGTACAGAGGTACAATACAGGTAGTCCTTGGCTTATGACCACAATGGAGCCCACAATTTATGTTGCTAAGCGAGACATTTGTTAAGTGAGTTTTGCCTGATTTTACGACCTTTGTTGCCATGGTTCTTAAGTGAGGGTCCCTTCCCTTCCCACTCTTCTGTCCTTTTCACTCAGTTTGGTCAACCTGAGTTGAGAAATGCCATTGTCCAATAGGCAAGAAACATAGAACGAAAGGATCGGAAGGGAGAATGGAAGGTCATCTAGTCTAACCCCTTCCCACCCCAGAACTCTACTTCCATAGTTAAATTGGTTGTGATAATGGCTCAGTTTACAGAATATAGCATAACAGAGTTGGAAGGGTCCTTGGAGGTCTTCTAGTCTAACCCTTTGCTCAGGCAGGAAAAACTATACCATTCCAGACAAGTGGCTGTCCAGTCTCTCCTTAAAAACCTCCAATGATGGAGCACCCATAACTTCTGGTGGCAAGCTGTTCTACTGGTTAATTGTTCTAACTGTCAGGAAATTTCTCCTTAGTTTTAGGTTACTTCTCTCCTTTATTTAGATCTAGCCATCATTCCATGTTTAAAAGCTGGAGGGATTAGGCCAGTGATGGCGAACCTTTTTTTGCTCGGGTGCCAAAAGGGCGCACGCACGTGCGTGCCCACACCCATAATGCAATGCCCTCACCCCTGCGCATGCACACAACCCCCCCCCATGCTGCCCCCCCGCACATGCGCACAGACCTCACTGAAGCCTCTGGACTTCCGGTTGGGCCGTTTTTCACCCTCCCCAGGCTTCAGGAAAGCCT
Organism: Thermophis baileyi; assembly: GCA_003457575.1. Lineage (NCBI taxonomy): Eukaryota > Metazoa > Chordata > Lepidosauria > Squamata > Dipsadidae > Thermophis > Thermophis baileyi. The sequence goes on from QLTV01004406.1 coordinate 116,690, forward strand.
CCTGAAGCCTGGGGAGAGCGAAAAACGGCCCAACAGGCCTACCGGAAGTTGGGAAACGAACTTCCAGTAGGCCCATTGGACGGCCTCCCCTCCGCCCTCCGGAAGGCCGAAAATCAGCTGGCCAGCGCGCACATGCGCACTGGAGGTGACATAGGGCAACGCCTTGCGTGCCCTCAGATATGGCTCCGCGTGCCACAGGTTCGCCATCATGGGATTAGGCCCTCCATAAGATGCTGAACTACAACTTGACTATGTATCAGAATGGTCAAACAAGTGGCAACTTCAAATCTCAATCAACAAATGCTCTGTCTTACACATTGGCAAAAAGAATCAGAACACTAAATACAAGCTTGGAGGACACGACCTTGTAGACGACCCTCATTCTGTCAAGGATCTTGGAGTACTCATATCTAATGATCTAAGTGCCAAAGCCCACTGTAACAACATTGCCAAAAAGGCACTAAGAGTAGTCAACTTAATCCTGCGTAGCTTCTTCTCTGGCAACATTACACTGCTAACTAGAGCATACAAAACGTTTGCTCTTTCAATTACTACTTCAGCTTCACCCACCACAATACACGAGCACACAATAGATACAAACTTAATGTAAACCGCTCCAACCTCGACTGCAGAAAATACGACTTCAGCAACAGAGTGATCAATGCCTGGAATTCACTACCTGACTCTGTGGTTTCTTCCCCAAACCCAAAAAACTTTAACCTTAGACTGTCTACTGTCGACCTCACCCCATTCCTAAGAGGTCTGTAAGGGGCGTGCATAAGCGCACCAGCGTGCCTACCGTCCCTGTCCTACTGTCCTATTGTCTTCATCTATCTGTATTCACTTTGATTATGTTTATGATTATACCTATACCTGCTATCTTGTACATGTTTGACAAAATAAATAAATAAATAAATAAATAAAAACTCCCAGCATGCCCCCTCCTCGCCATGTTGGTTGAGGTTGCCAAGGTGGGGATAAACCAGATATCTTTACTTGAAATTAATCGATGGAACACTTCTAGAAGTTGTGGGTGCTCCATCACTGGAGGTTTTTAAGAAGAGACTGGACAGCCATTTGTCTAAAATGGTATAAGGTCTCCTGCTTGAGCAGGGGGCTGGACTAGAAGACCTCCAAGCTCCCTTCCAGCCCTAGGATTCAATGATTCAGTTTCTTCTCTGATCTGGGATGTGATGGCCGGTGGCTTGCAGGCAGTTTCTGCAGCAAATTGTTCAAAATTGGCAGAGAACATGATGTTCAGATGGCATGGACCAGCTTGGAGTACCCAAGAGAGAACTCTTATCGGAAGGGGGGAAAAAACCCAGCCTCGTTAGAAGGGAGCAACTGAATTCCAAGAAATAATTAATATAAATGACCTTGAGTGGAAGGGGGACTGGCAGGGGTGGGTGGGAAGGGGTTGCACGGTCTTGCAAAGGAAGGACAGATCAAAGGTTGCTAAGGTTTATAATTGATCTTTTGGTGTGTAAGTAGCTACAATGCCCTCTATTTATCTCTTGCACGATTCTAATAAGGGTGCATTTTGCACAGTAGGGATGGCTTTCCGTTTGAAATCCTCAACTAGCATGTCTTTTTTGGAAGTCCGACGGAGCTGTTAATTGCGGGAGGTACTTTTGTTAGGGTCCTTGGTGCTCTCTGAGCTTGGTTGTTTTCTGGCAGACATTTGCAGACTCTGCTAGGTAACATCATCAATGCTAGAAAGGGAGAAGGGTTGGTGGAGAAGGAGAAAGGGAGAGCGGAGGAGAAAGGGAGGAGGAGGGGGAGGAAGGGAGGAGGAAGAGGAGGAGGGGGAGGAGAAAGGGGAGAGGAGGAGGAGAAAGGGGGAGGAGGAAGAGGAGCACTGTGGGATCCATAGTGCTCTCTGAGCTTGATTGTTTTCTTACAGACGTTTCCTGACCCAACTAGGTAACATCATCAGTGCTAGAAAGAGAGAAGGGTTGGTGGAGAAGGAGAAAGGGAGGATGAGGAGGAGAAAGGGAGAAGGAGGAAGAGGAAGGGGGAGGAGGCAGAGGAGAAAGGGAGGAGGAGGAGAAAGGGGGCAGGAGGAAAGGAAGGAGGGGGAGAAAGGGAGAGGAGGAAGAGGAGGAGGAGGAGGGAACCATGGTACTGTCTGAGCTTGGTTGATTTCTGGCAGATGTTTCTGGACCCTGCTAGGTAACATCATCAGTGCTAGAAGGGAGTAGGGTTGGTGGAGAAGGAGAAAGGGAGGAGGAGGAAGAGGAGGAGGAGGAGGACTGTCGGATCCATGGTGCTCTCTGAGCTTGATAGTTTTTTTTACAGATATTTCCTGACCCAACTAGGTAACATCATCAGTGCTAGAAAGAAGGGTGTTTGCTCTCTGTTTATATACGTGACTTGTTCTGTCTGTGTTGGTGGGAGTGTGGTGTTCCCTGACCAGCCTGTTGTTTACTGTTTGTTTGTTACTGATAAAGACAAATATTTATAGCTTTGGGTTGAAATGATGGGTACCAACAGGCACATAGACATAAATAACACGTACATACCATTCAAAGGAGACAATCAACAGGCCAAAAAGGGAACAAAAAGACCAAATTACCTCCCCACCATCAATCAGCACCCAGATGGGCATAGATTTAACTCCCAAGATTAACATCAGACCAACAACCAAGAAGTAAACATTATCCCAGTCAAGGAACTGCCAAACAATCTAGCAGTAAACAGCCCAATCAAAGAGCCTCTAAGGCCACCCCTACCAACATTGAGAAGGCAAGCCACTAGAATATAAATGGAGAGCGAACCCTACTCCCTTCTAGCACTGATGGTGTTATTTAGTTGGGTCATGAAATGTCTGCAAGAAAACAACCAAGCTCAGAGAGCACCAAGGATACCACAGTCGTCCTCCTCCTCCTCCACCACCACCACCTCCTCCACCTCCTCCTCCTCCTCCTCCTCCTCCTCCCCCTCCTCCTCCTCCTCCTCCTCCTCTCTGCAAACCCCACTCCCTACTAGCACTGATGATGTTACCTAGTTTGGTCATGAAACGTCTGCAAGAAAACAACCAAGCTCAGAGAGCACCAAGGACCTCTGTTTAATGGTTTGTCTGATTTGGTAGATCCTTGATTGGGTTATTGTTTACTGCTTGGTTGTTGGTCCAATATTATTCCTGTTGTTAATCTCTGCTTATCTGGATGTTGATTGTTGGTGAGGAGTGTTTTGGTCTTTCTGTTTCCTTTTTAGCTCTTTAGTTGTCTCTTTTTGGACGGCATGTACATGTTGTTGATCTCTACGTGTCTGTTGATGGCTGATTTGTCAAAGTGCCAGGAATTCGTTAGTGTTTTGGGACTTGGCTTAGTCGAGTTATTTTTATAAGCATATTCAAAATTCCAGCACAGGTAAGAGGCTTTCCTGCCCTGCTTTTGCCCGCCGTACAATGAATATTGTTTTGGCTTTAATATTTGCTGTCTTTTCAAGAAAGTCGATATCATTCAGGTCAAAAATGCTCTGCTGATCTTCCTTTTTTTTTCCCAGTTGCTGTCAAAGACGGAGCAAAGTTCTTGGCAGCGTTTCCAAAAAAAAGACAAGTGTACTATTTCCTCTGTCTCTAACTCTTTGTAGACTTAGAGGAACGCGGCATTTAACTGGTCCCTGAAACAGAAAACGGATTTTGTTTTTGAACAATCCTATTAACGCGACGGAATTTTTGCTGAAAGCTTTCGAGATTGGTTGTGACACAAGCATTTAGGTTATTCCGGGTTTTGGCATTTGGAAGGGTGCCAGGTGTTTGCCAAGGCGGGTGGTGGTGGTGGTACCTGCCTTACCCCTCCTGGAGAGAGATGGTGTGCTGTTTTGGCTAGGTGCTGAAAATCATTTTATTCGCAATGCTATTTATTTTCCAATTTGGCTGCTCCGACCACTGACTCCTCTCAGCTCTTTTTTAGAATTTATTTTGGAAAAGCGTCAAGCCTGCGAACGAGTGGGGTGCGTACCAGGTTAAGAACCATGAGATTGGGCAGCTGTGTGTCTGAAATGGCATAGGGTCTCCTGCTTGAGCAGGGGGTCAGACTAGAAGACCTCCAAGGTCCCTTCCAACCATGGTTTGGACTGAGGAATTTGCTCATTCACAGTAATTATATTGTCTATTTTTCTGCCTTGCTGTTGTGAGGTGAAACAAAAACCTGAATATTTATATTTTGCAGGAAGGCCTACAGAAGCAGTAAAATGCTCATTTTCTTTCTTTTGGCTTGGAGACCAGTATATCCATCTTTGGCTTAAAGTACAAGAGAAGTGTGTAAAAATTAATAATAAAGCAAAGGCATGAAATACCTGGTTAGAATTCAGACCCTCAGGGAGGGAGGCGGGGGGGGAGGAAGGAAAGAAGAGGGAGGGAGGAAGGAAGGAAGGAAAGAAGAGAGAGGGAGGAAGGAAGGAATTAAATAGAAAGGAGGGAGAGGAAGGAAGGAAATTGAGAGGGAGGGAGGGAGGAAGGAAGATTTGGGAAGGGGGTAGGAGGAAGAAAAGGGGTAGGAACAGGAAGGGAGGGAAGGAAGGAAAGAAGAGGGAGGGAAGGAAGGAAGGAAGGAAGGAAATAGAGAAGGGAGGAAGGAAGGAATGAAATAGAAAGGAGAGAGAGGAAGGAAGGAAATTGAGAGGGAGGGAGGGAGGAAGGAAGATTAGGGAAGGGTAGGAAGAGGGAAAGGGGGGGTAGGAACAGGGAGGGAGGGAGGAAGGAAGGGAGGAAATAGAGAAGGGAGGAAGGAAGGGAGGAAATAGAAAGGAGGGAGAGGAAGGAAGGAAATTGAGAGGGAGTGAGGAAGGAAGGAAGGAAGGAAATAGAGAAGGGAGGGAGGGAGGAATGAAATAGAAACAAGGGAGAGGGACGAAGGAAATTGAGAGGGAGGAAGGAAGGAAGATTAGGGAAGGGTAGGAGGAGGAAAAGAGGGGGTGGAATAGGAAGGAAGGAAGGAAAGGCCCATGTCTGCTGAGAGGGAGTAGAAATCTTGGATTTCTATTAATTAATACATTGACCTCTTCATCTCCCCCGATGAACCAAACCAAAGCACAATTAGCAGAAATAACCATTTTAAATTTTCTGCCCCTGTCGCTACTCACCGCCTGCAATACCTCGACTTACAACAGTTCATTTAGTGACTGTTCGAAGTTCCAACGGCACTGAAAAAATGGGACTTATGACCATTTTTCACACTTACAACCATTGCAGTGCTCCCATGTTCACATGATCGAAATTCAGACACTCGGCAATTGACTCGTATTTATGACGCTTGCAGCGTCCCGGGGTCACGTGATCCCCTTTTGCGACCTTCTGACAAGCAAAGTCAATGGAGAAGCCAGATTCACTTAACAACCGTGTGACTCATTTAACAACTGCAGTGGTTCACTTAACAGCTGTGATCAAAATTCAGACGCTTTTGCAACTGGCTCATATTTATGACGCTTGCCATGTCCCGGGTTCACATGATCCCCTTTAGCGACCTCCTGACAAGCAAAGTCAACAGGGAAGCCAGATTCACTTAGCACTTACTAACTTAACATATGCAATGATTCACTTAACAACGATGGCAAGAAAGGTCGTAAAACAGGGCACACTTGGCCACCGACTCACTTAGCAACCGAAATTTTAGGCTCAATTGTGGCCGTACGTCAAGGAGTCCCTGTACATTTTCGTGAGCGATTAAAACTTCTGGAATTTGCTTACCTCTTGTCACGTACTGCTTCCCCCCCCCCATTTTTCTCGGAAAGCGATGATTTTTGGATCAACGACCCATGAAAGAGAACATTGGAAGCTTCTCCTTAAATTGTTTATCTCTCAAATGTCCTGGGAAAGGGTATTTACTTTGAAGCACCGTTCGGGGAGAAATTATCTTTAAGCGACTTCTGTATTCAGGGACAGCTGGCAAATGGGTGTTTCTTCGCCAACCCGACAGCCGCCTTCGGACACGGCTGAAGAATCCGAAGGAAACGGCTCGGGGGTCATGATCTCCTTCAAGTAAAAGCAAAAGTAATTTTTCCTTAGGCACGGATTCTGTCCAAAAAGCTGGAGCGAGCAATGGCGTGGAAGGGAACAAGATGGGGTGTATGGAACCTCCTGCTCTCAAATGATATTTGCCTGGTTTTCTTTCACAAGATTGATTGAGAAACTATAAGAATCCCAGCCTCCTGTTTTCCCCACCACCACAACAACCTTGCGAGGTGGGTTTGGCTGACAGAGAGGGACTGGCCCAAAGCCTCCCAGCTGGGGAAGCCAGCAGGATGCCACTGTCATTGAGCCATTACACTTTGTTTTCCCTCCCTCCCTCCCTCCCTCCCTCTCTCCCTTCCTTCCTTCCTTCCTTCCTTCCTTCCTCTGTTCCTACCCCCTCTTTTTCTCCTCCTACCCTTCCCTAATCTTCCT
>QLTV01004406.1:150788-161448 GCA_003457575.1 Thermophis baileyi
TGTGTGAGGGTAGGAGTTGAAACAGTTTGTGTCCAGGATGTGAGGGGTCTGTAAATATTTTCACAGCCCTCTTTTTGACTCGTGCAGTATAGAGGTCCTCAATGGAAGGCAGGTTGGTAGCAATTGTTTTTTCTGCAGTTCTAATTATCCTCTGAAGTGAGAAATAGAGTCCACCTTACAAATGCTTTGCCCACAGCTCTAATGACGTGCAGCAAAAATATGGCATTCTGTGAATTGTTTTATGCCTACTTGCTTAGCTTTCGGTTCTCACCAAGTGTTAGACAAGGGCTGTTAGATTTTTAGCAGTTTATCTCTGGGGATTGGATTTCAGATCCTGATACGAGAGTCACAGTGGCAGGTGTATTGATTAGGCATTAATTAGAAGAATAAAATGCATCTCTGTATATTTGCCTCAACTTTTCACATGAGAGAAACCCTGTGTTAAGAACCAGATTTCTGCAAAGCGGTGACAAGACGCCATTGAGATAAATGGAGATAAAACAGGGAATGTCAAATCTGATTTAATATTGGCTCATAGGAGCATTATTAAGGACTGAAGATCACAAAGAGTAAACCTTCCCAAAGATGTTCACTCACAGTCTTAACGTGGACTTTTATTTTTATTTTTTTATCATTGGACAGCCTCTTGCGTTGGATGACTTATTTGTCGGGGCCCACTTTTAGTGTATAACTGATGTTCAACTAATTTTAAATAAAGCCCTTATTTTTATTCGCTTTGCCTGAAAGAAAAAATGTGAACCGGTTTGGCATCGGTATAATTTTGCACATCTGGCATCCTTCACCTGCCTCGGTCTCGCTTTCTAAACCAACGGAAAGACTGCTCAGCTGCTTCATACGTCAAGAGGCAGGAAGTCTTTGACTTATAACCGTTCATTTAGTGACTGTTCCAGTGTTCCAGCACTGAAAAAAAGTGACTTATGACCGGTTTTCACACTTACGACCATTGCAGCATCCCCGTGGTTACGTGATCAAAATTTGGACACTTGTCTGACTAGAATTAAAGAGAAATCTCCTTGTGGGCGACTCACAACTGACATTCTCCAGTGAAGTGTTGATGACACAACCATGCCCTAACAACAGTGAAGTTCTGTTTTGTCCACAATCTGGAGCCAGCTGTCGGCTTCCCTGTCTCCAATCAATCAATCAATCAATAAGACTAGAGCTGGAAGGGACATTGGAGGTCTTCTAGTCCAACCCTATACCATTTCAGACAAATGGTTGTCCAGTCTCCTCTTAAAAACCTCCAGTGATGGAGCACCCACAATTTCTGGTGGCAAGTAATTCCACTGGTTAACTGTTCTTCCTGTTAGGAAGTTTCTCCTTAATTCCAGGTTGCTTCTCTCCTTGGTTAGTTTCCATCCGTTGCTTCTTGTCCTGCCTTCTGGTGCTTTGGAGAATAGCTTGACTGCCTCTTCTTTGTGGCAGCCCCTCAAATACTGGAATACTGCTATCATGTCCCCCCTAGTCCTTCTTTTCTCTAGACTGGCCATACCCAATTCCTGCAATTGTTCTTCATATGTTTTAGTCTCCAGGCCTTTAATCATCTTGGTTGCTCTTCTCTGCACTCTTTCCAGAGTCTCTTTTTTGTAATGTGGTGACCAAAACTGGATGCAATATTCCAGGTGTGGCCTTACTAAGGCTTTATAAAGCAGTAATAATACTTCACATGGTTTTAATTCTCTGCTCCGGTTTATACAACAGTCTCATCCCTTGCAGCCGTCAATTGCCAAACTTCGTACACCCAGTTCGGGGTCTCGGTTTTATCTTCTTTAATCTCTTTGGGTTTCCTGGCTGATATTAAATTTCAATTGACAAACAAAAGATGTGTTTGTCTGTCTCCCAAACTGGGGTAGTTGAGAAATGTAATCCAAGAGGATTTCTTAGCAGAACAGGCTAACAGAACTTCCCTGAAGAGTTTTGAGTTTCTTGACTTTTCTGGAGAAATAGCTCTTTTTAGGAGAAAGTTGGAATTTCGTGCATTCATATTTTTCCACTTTTATATGGCTGCTTCTGGTCAAAGAGCTTAGGTTGAATTTTGAACAATAGAAATGCTTATCAGACTTGCCCGCGGATCTGCGATTGAGAGGCTGGGTCCCATTAGGACAAGTTTTTCTCAATCTGAGTAACTTTCAGATGGCTGGACTTCAACTCCCAGCATTCCCCAGCCAGCGTGCTGGCTGGGGAATGCTGGGAGTTGAAGTCTGCCCATCTCAAAGTTACCCAGGTTGAGAATCAATGCATGAGGATTCCTCAAATATGGTTTCAATCTGTTGAAAATGTTGATTTTGTGTCCTTATTGCTGCCTGGAGCCTCTTTTTGGATAGCTGAAGATTTTTGAGGAAGCTGTAAAAAAAAATTACATGCATTTTGAGGTTTGCTGAAAGGTTGAATTCCAGTAGACACTCTAGGAAAGAGAGCCTTGCGTGTCTATGGCAATCAAAAATCACCTCGCACATCTTCGGACTAGCACATCTTATTATAAGCAATCCTCAACTTACGACCAGAATTTCTGCTGCTAAGCAAGACATTAGTTAATTTTGCCCCCATTTTATGACCTTTCTCGCCACAGTTGTTAAGCAAACAATGTTGTTAAGTGAATCACGAGGTCGTTAAGCGAATCTGACTTCCCTCATTGACTTTGTTTGTGGGAAGCAGGCTGGAAGGTGGCAAATGGTGATCACGTGACCCTGAGATGCTGCCACCGTCGTAAAATACAAGTAGTCCTCGACTTACGACCACAATTGAGTGAATCACTGCAGTTATTAAATTAATAGCTCGGTCGTTAAGTGAATCTGGCTCTCCCATTGATTTTGCTTGTCAGAAGGTCGTAAAAGGGGATCACACATGACCCCGGGACACTGCAACCGTCATAAATATGAGACAGTTGCCAAGGGTCTGAACTTTGACCCATGCGATCATTGGGATGCCGCAACGGTCATAAGTGTGAAAAGCGGTCATAAGTCACTTTTTTCAGTGCTGTTGTAACTTCGAACGGTCACTAAATGACCTGTTGTAAGTCGAGGACTACCTGTCCATGCCAGGTGCCAAGCGCCCAGATTTTGATCACGTGACTTGTCGGGATGCCACGACAGTCATAAGTGCAAGGTCCGTTCATAAGTCACTTTTTTCAATAGCGTTGTCACATCGAACAGTCATTAAGCGAATCGTTGTATAAAGCAAGGACTACCCGTAGAGGGCAGAACCGTTTGTGAAGCTCCTCCCAGGCTCCTTCTAATAAAAGAGCAAAGATTTCTAATTCTTTTCCCAGACGACGTGAGTGCAACGATTTGAGCATTTCTCCTTGGAAATGCGGCCTTCCTTTTGCCACAAGTGGTTTTTTTTTTTTTGAAATTTTATTTTATTTTATATAAACAAATCCATCTTTCATTAAATAGTGTGTCATCTGGGTACAAATATTTTGTGCAATAACAATTAAAATTTACCGCCATATTTATTTTCTGATCCATTCTTAGCTTAATACCAATACATTAAATATCTAATACTATAACAATCCTCTTCTTAATTTCTTTAACTCTATTAATTATATTAACTCTATTAATACATTTTCTATGTTTCACTCATCTATTTTTATTTGTAACTTTTATATTTACTCTCTAACCATCGATAGAATAACTCCCATGTATTGTAATATTTGGTTTGTTCTTTCTCTTTAATTGCCAGTGTTAATCTATTCATTTCTGCACATTCTAATATTTTCCTAATCACGTTCTCCTCTGTAGGTATCTCTTCACTTTTCCAATTTTGTGCAAATACAATTCTAGCTGCTGTTATTACATGAATAATCAAATATACATTTTCTTTCATGTTTCAAGTCAATATGTTGTTGTATCATCTTTTCCAACCATGTATGTATTTTTGTCCAATATTTCTTAGCTTCTACGCACGTCCACCACATGTGATAATACGAGCCTGATGACATTTCCAATCTGATGACATTTCCAACATGTAGCTGATTTATCTTTAAACATTTTTGCCAATCTTGCCGGTGGAAGATGCCATCTGTAAAACATCTTATACAAATTCTCCTTATACGCAATTGACATTGTTAATTTGCCAAAAGTGTTTGTGTGGGTTGTGTGCATTTGTGTGGGAATGTGAGAAAAAGGGCCGTACAGCCAGCAAACAGCAGCAAATACACAAACTGCCCAGCAAGCTGGGTTGCCCTTTGGAAAAACCATTTTAATTAAATCATTAACGGCTTTCCCAGAGAACAGTGAATTACCCTGATGGACGTGGCTTTTCCCCTGTTAGACGGACCGTAGGGAATCTTTTAAGCGTTTTTGTTCAGATCTTGGTCGCTAATTGTGACGGCTTGTAAAAAAAAAAATACCAGTCATACAAAACAAGGTTCCCTCCACACTTCCATTTATGAAAGGGCAGTTTTTTTAAAAAAGATACGTTGCCGCAGATAGATAAATGGAGCTACGATGTCGGTCCAAAAGTTGATTCTGGACCAGCCAGGAATAAAAGTCCGTTCTTAAAGAATTAGAATTAGAAGAAGAGAAGAGAACTGGAAGGGACCTTGGAGGTCTTCTAGTCCAACCCCCTGCTTAGGCAGTAAACCCTATACCATTTCAGACAATTGTCCAATTTCTTCTTAAAAACTTCCAGTGTTGGAGCATTCACAACTTCTGGAGGCAAGTTGTTCCACTGATTAATTCTTCTCACTGTCAGGAAATTTCTCCTTAGTTCTAAGTTGCTTCTCTCCTTGATTAGTTTCCACCCATTGGATCAACGTTGACAAACATTCATTAAACCTAGATCCTATCCAGGAAACAAACCAAATCAAAGGGTAGACCCAGATGGGCTGATAGCTCGCTTTTACAAAATTCAGGTAGTCCTTGACTTACAACAGTTCCTTTAGAGACTGTTCAAAGTTACGACGACACTGGAAAAAGTGACTCGTGATCGGTTTTCACACTTACGACCGTTGCAGCATCCCCAGAGTCACGTGATCAAAATTCAGACGCTTGGCAATTGACTCATACTTATGATGGTTGCAGTATCATGTGTAGAGATGGGAAGGCCTGTGGGAAAAAACTGGAAAAATTGGGGGAAAAACAGGTTTGGGTTTCTCCCCCTCCCCCTCAGTTTTTCCGTTTTTTCCCCAAACAGCTTTGGAAAAAAACAGGAAAAAAACTGGTTTTCCCCCTGATTTTTACGGGTTTTTTCCCCAGGCCTTCCCCTCTGTAGTCACGTGATCCCCTTTTGCAAACCTTCTGGCCACCAGAGCAGGGGTAGGTTCTAACTTACCTCGCTGCTGGTTTGCTTCCTCCCGCGCCACGTGGGCGCGCGCATGCGCAGTGCAAAAAAATAAAAAAAAAATGCTAAAAAAAATTTAAAAAGCCGAAAAAAAGATGGTGATGCATGCGCAGTGCCGGAAACTCGGTTTCTGTGCATGGGCAGAAGAAAAAAATAAATAAAAATTCTAAATAAATAAATAAATAAAAGATGGCGGTGCCCACGGACTGGCACCGACCAAACCGGATCTGTGACATCATCGTGATGTCACCAGCGGGTCGCTACCGGTTCGGGCGAACTGGTCCGAACCGGGAGGAACCCACCTCTGCACCAGAGTCAATGGGGAAGCCAGATTCACTTAACAACATAACCACGGCAGTGATTCCCTTAACAGCGGTGGCATGAAAGGTCGTAAACTCACTTAATCAATGCCTATGGAGATTCTCCGTCATCCAGGTCATGGTTGTCCCAAAGGTGCTTTTTTCCCCCCAAGAGGCAACTGGACTTTCTGGTTTTTCTTCGAAGACGTTTCGCTTCTCCTCCAAGAAGCTTCTTCAGCTCTGACTGACGAATGGATAAGTCCTTCCATTCCCCCACCATCCAGTCAGTGCCGAAGAAGCTTCTCGGATGAGAAGCGAAACGTCTTCAAAAGAAAAACCAGAAAGTCCAGTTGCCTCTTGGGGGGAAAAAAGCACCTTTGGGTCACTTAACCAATGTTTCCCTGAGAAATTTGGAGCTAAAAAATTTGGTCGTAAGTGGAGGATTCCCCCCCCCCCCCGGGTTACAGACGCAGTGAACGAAAGCAGACACAAGGTGAGGACGGTCTTTGCACGGAGACCCCAGGGGAAATCTCAAGCCCCCCCCCCCCAACACAGCCTTTTGCCTCCTGTTCTAAAAATGGCCCTCGGATGCTGATCAGGAATAAGATTTTGCATATTTTAAAGCTCAGCACAACATTTGGCATCAGCAAATAATTTGGCGGCCCTCCCGCTTAACTTTAGACGTGCAGGAAGGCGTCGAAGGGGAAGGGAGGGTTTGATGGTTGAGCGAATCTTCTCCCCGGAATAAAGATGTTGTCGAGGTAGGTTATTTATACCTGGGGCTGACAGCCAAGACACCTTCCTTGCCTTCTGTTTTTGGCTCTGCCCTTCCCCTGCCAAAAATATATCAGCCGGGATAAATCCACCCTGTACTCATAATATTCACCCTGAGATTTATAACTTGTAGGGGATTCATCTTGTAAATCAATCCAGAATCTCTCTCCACCCCCCCACCCCCCAAATTCTGAGGATGATAATGTTATCCATTCAGTTATCTCCAAATTCTAGCAAATTGTAAAAATGTTTTGATGTTCCTTTTGGGCAGGGTTTCCTCAGAGGAATACAATGACAGAGTTGGAAGGGACCTTGGAGGTCTTCTAGTCCAACCCCCTGCTTGAGCAGGAGACCTTACACCAGTGATGGCGAACCTTTTTTTCCTCGGGTGCCGAAAGCAAGCAAGCGCGCGCTATTGCGCGCTCGCGAGTGCCCACACCCATAATTTAATCCCTCCCACATGCCCCGCCCCCTGCACATGCACGGCAGAGACCCGAAGACCAGCTGGCCGGCGAGAGGTGCACGCGCATGCATGGCAGAGCTGAACTGGGGCGACGGCTCACATGCCCACCGAGAGGGCGTGGCCTTTTCCACCGCCCCCGGAGGCCGTCCGGAGGCTGGAAACGGCTCGTTTCCTGACTTCCGGTGGGACTGGAAGGCCTATTTTTCGCCCTCCCCAGCCCCCAGGAAAGCCTCTGGAGGCTGGGGAGGGCAAAAACGGCCTCCCCCACCCCCGGGCGGCCCTCCGGAGGCTGAAAACGCCCTCCCAGAGCCTCCGCGTGAGCCAAAAATCAGCTGGCCGGCGCGCACATGCGCGCTGCAGCTGAGCTAGGGCAACGGCTCGCGTGCCAGCAGATATGGCTCCGCGTGCCACAGGTTCGCCATCATGGCCTTATACCATTTCAGACAAATGGTTATCCAAACTCTTCCTCCAGTGATGGAGCACCCACAACTTCTGGAGGCAAGTCATTCAGAATAAGAGAATAACTGAGTTGGAAGGGACCTTGGAGGTCTTCTAGTCCAACCCCCTGTTTGAGCAGGAGACCTATACCATTTCAGACAAGTGGCTATCCAATCTTTTCTTAAAAACCTCCAGTGATTGAGCACCCACAACTTCTGGAGGAAGCCCTTCCACAGATTACAGATAGTCCTCGATTTACAAGCACAAAATTACTGTTGGTGAGCGAGACTATAGTTAAGTGAGTTTTGCCACTTTTGTGGCCACAATTTTTAAGTGAATCACGCCAGTTGTTAAGTTAGTAACCTGGTTGTTTAAGTGAATCTGGTTTCCCCATTGCCTTTGCTTATCAGAAAGTCGCAAAAGGGGAGCATGTGACCCTGGGACGCTGCAAGCGTCATAAATATGAGTCGGTTGCCAAGTGTCCGAATTTCGATCACATGACCATGGGGATGCTGCAATGGTCGTAAGTGCGAAAAAATAGCATTAGCTATTTTATAATCTCCCTCTGATCTTTGGAGAACAAGCAGGATCAGTGCACCATTCCTAATTTAAGAAGCCACTTGTCTGGAATGGACTAGGGCAGTGATGGCTAATCTTTTCCGGACCGAGCGCCCAAAGCGCACGCGAACCCCCAAAATGCACTACGTGTGCACCTCCCACGCATGCGCTCCATGCATGTACCCCCGTGCGCACCCCTGCGCATGTGCATGCCTCCTGCACGCCCCACGGGCCCACGCCTCCCAACGTATGCGCGCATGCCCCCCGTGAATGCGCGCATGCCCCCCGTACATGCCCCAGCTCCCGTGCATTGGCACATGCCCCCCATACATGCCCCAGCTCCCGTGCATTGTCACATGCCCCCCGTACATACCCCAGCTCCCGTGCATTGGCACATGCCCCAGCTCCCGTGCATTGGCACATGCCCCAGCTCCCGTGCATGCGCGGCAGAAACCCGAAGACCAGGTGGCCGGCGGGAGGCACGCGCACATGTGCGGCAGAGCTGAACTGGGGCGATGGCTTGCCATAGGTTCGCCATCATGGGACTAGGGTCTCCTGCTTGAGCAGGGGGTTGGACTAGAACCGTGATGGCGAACATATGGCACGCGTGCCACAGGTGGCACGCGGAGCCATATCTGAGGGCACGCGAGGCATTGCCCTATGTCAGCTCCAGTGCGCATGCGCGTGCTGGCCAGCTGATTTTCGGCCTTGGGGAATGCCGTTTTCGCCCACCCCAGGCTTCAGGAGGCTTCCCTGAAGCCTCCGGAATGCGAAAAACGGCCCAACAGGCAAACCGGAAGTCCGTTTTCTGAACTTCCGGATTGCTCGTTGGGCCGTTTTTTGCACTCCGGAGGGTTAAAAACGGCCCAACGGGGGGGGGGATGCGCGGGGATGCATGCATGCGCAGTGTGGTGTGCATGGGGGGGGGGTTGGGTGCCGGCATGCGTGTGCGCTAGCGCGCGCATGCACTCCCATTTTTGGCACGCAAGAAGAAAAAAGTTCGCCATCACTGGACTAGAAGATCTCTAAGGTCTCTAACGACTTGCCTCCAGAAGTTGTGGGTGCTCCAAGATTGGAGGTTTTTAAGAAGAGAATGGACAGCCACTTGTCTGAAATGGTCTAGGGTCTCCTGCTCGAGCAGGGGGCTGGACTAGAAGACCTCCAAGGTCCCTTCCAGCTCTATTCCGATTGATGGATTAAATTCTGCACACCTCAAGAATTGTTATCTGCCTTTGCAACGCAACACATTGTCCTTTGAACATGTCCCTTCTCTTCCCCCCTCCCCCCTCCAAAAAAAAAAACCTGGGGGAGGCATTTTGCATCTCGGATTGAAGAACTGGTGCGAAGGAGATAATAGTACATTTCGACAATACACACCAGCTGAGCTCATTTTGTGGGGGCGTCAAGGTGTTTCGCTTCATTGTTCACCAGTTGCTCTCTGCCTTGGGCTTGTGTGGGCTGTGGAGAAGTGTGGGGCTGGCTGGGAGAATTGGGGAGGGGGAAAACTCAATGGCATCTTTGTTCAAATAGTGGGTGGGGCTGGGGTGGGAGTCAGGGGACAAGAAAATAGGCAAAAAGTCTTGAGACCCCCCCCTCCCCAAAAAACCCCCTAAAAATACATCCTGGTAAAATTTGCACCTGTCATTGCTCTTCGTAGGGAGTTTTCTCCATTGGTATAGGGCAGTGATGGTGAACCATTTTTTGGTTGGTTGCCAAAAGGGCACGTGCGCATGCGTGCCCACACCCATAATGCAGTGCCCTCCCCCTTGCGCATGCGCGCACAACCCCTCATGCGCTGCCCCCCACGCATTCGCGCAGGCCTCACTGAAGCCTCTGGACTTCCGGTAGGCCCGTTGGGCCGTTTTTCGCCCTCCCCAGGCTCCGGAGGCTTTCCTGAAGCCTGGGGAGGGCGAAAACGGCCTCCCCCCACCCTCCGGAAGGCCGAAAACCGGCTGGCCAGCGCGCACATGCGTGCTGGAGCTGACATAGGGCAACGCATCGCGTACCCTCAGATATGACTCCGCGTGCCACAGGTTCGCCATCACGGGTATAGGGTCTCCTGCCTGAGCAGGGGGTTGGACTAGAAGACCTCCAAGGTCCCTTCCAACTCTGTTATTTCTGTTATTGTTGGTGGTGCCTTGAACTGAGGGCTGAAAACACGAGATAGCAGGCAAAGCTTTGAGGGGGCAGATGCGTTCAAGGGTGAAAAAAATGGCACGCTTGGAAAAAAAATACGCCCCAAATTTTTTTATATTTGTTTATAAGTTGTCCTCGACTTAAGGACCAATTAACCCCAAAATTTCCATGGCTAAGTGAGAACAGTTGCTAAGTGAATTTTGCCCCGTTTTACTACCTTTCTTGCCACAGTTGTTAAGGGGACCCCTGCAGTCGTTGAGTTAGTAAGGCGGTTGTTAAGTGAATCAGGCTTCCCCGTTCACTTTGCTGGTCGCAAAAGGGGATCACGTGACCCCGGGACATTGCGACCATCATAAATTAGTGCCGGTTGCCAAGCGTCTGAGACCGTGGGGATGCTGCAACGGTTGTGTGAAAAACGCCCATTTGTCACTGTTGTAAGTTCGAATGGTCACTAAACAAACAGTTGTAAGTCGAGCAGTATCTCTACATTCTCTGCAGAAGAGGAGGGGAAGGAAGGATGTGCTGGGAAGGCAACGCTGTGAGATGGGAGTGCAGTTTTTGACACCTTGTTTCTTCAAGATTAGTGATGTCTTTCCATCCTCTGCCATCCTTCCTCCCTCCCTCCCTCCCTGTATTCCTTCCTTCTTTCCTTCCTTCCTTCCTCCCTCCCTCCCTGTATTCCTTCTTT
>QLTV01004406.1:186428-200847 GCA_003457575.1 Thermophis baileyi
AATGCATTTGCAAGCAAAGTGAAGCCAGGTAAGTAACAACAGAACGGATTGTATGGTATCCTTTGGGGTTCTATTGAAACAAACCCAAAACTCCAAATATTTTTAAACAATGTTGTCAGAATGTTTTTAATGTATTTCTTTCTTTAAAAAAATAAATAAATAAATTCCGGCTTGCTTCCCCCCATCCTCAGCTTCGTACGCCCGTTTCCGTATTGTCTTATGGTTGCTTCTGATTCTGTGAACGGAATCCCTCGTTCTACTTTCTTAGATCCAAGATTCAGCCACGCTGGATATAGAAAGAGCGAACAAAGAAATAGAAATGCTTCGGAAGCAGTATGAGGCCATGTCGCAGGAGTTAAAAGAAGCAACGCAGGAGGCGGAAGTAGCCAAATGCAGGCGAGACTGGGCATTCCAGGAACGGGATAAAATCGTTTCAGAACGAGAGAGCATACGGTACGCCCACCATACATTTGTCGCAAAAAGGGGTTTTAACTATGCCGGAAGACTACAATTGCATTTTTGAAACCACAGGTGGGAGGAAACAGTTTTTGTGACTTACGACCACAATTTTATTTTATTTTATTTTATTTTTTAGAATAGAATTCTTTATAGTGTGATTGGATACATAAGGAATTTGCCTTTGGTGCATATGCTCTCAGTGTACATAAAAGAAAAGATAAGTTCGTCAAGAATCACAAGGTACAACACTTAATGATAGTCTGGGTACAAATAAGCAATCAAATCATAGTAGGAACCAGTCAATGTAAATTGTAAGGATACAAGCAACAAGTTACAGTCATACAGTTATTTGTGGGAGGAGATGGGTGATGGGAACGATGAGAAGATTAATAGTAGTGCAGACTTAGTGAATAGTTTGAATCACCAGGAGATGGTAAATTCTAGTCCCGCCTTAGGCATGAAAGCCAGCTGGGTGACTTTGGGCCAGTTCCTCTTTCTGAGCTCAACCCACCTCACAGGAAGTTGTGTGGGGAAAATAGGAAGAGGAAGTTGTGTTGGATATGTTCACTGCCTTGAATTATTTCTAAAAAATAATAAAGGCAGGATGCAAATAAAATAGAGTAGAATAAATATCCTGCAGCACATTTTCTTAACGTTCCTCACGATAAAGACATTGACATGCTATAGAAGCCACGATGACATCACGGGCATTGTGTCATTATGCAAATGAAGCAAATGACCTCATCTCTCTTCCACTCCCTGAAAAGAGCACAGCTGCATGTAAGTTGGATGTACCTTGGTCCTCGACTTACGCCTAGTCACTTAGTGACTGTTTAGAGCTCCAGTGGACCTCCCAAAAGGTACTTATGACCCAAATTAAAAGTTCTGACGGCTCCCACCCAACCCATAATAACACAGTCTTTTTTTGGGTGCTTGGCAACTGGCCTATGTTTATGCCGGTTTGTAGCATCCTTTGGTCCCACCATGACTGCAATTTTTGACTTTTTTTCGGGGAAATGGCGTTTAATTTTGTCTTCAGACAAAACAGTGGGTTTGCTTAAAGATCATAGCATTCGCATAATGACCGGAGCATTTGTTTTACATCCGCCACAAAAATTGTTCTAAAATTGGGTCAGTCACATGGGTGTCTCAACTTATGACCATCCTGACATAATGACAAAAATTCTGGGTTCCCTTACAGTCGTAAATCGAGGACAGTCTACAGGTACCGGTAGTCCTCAACTTACAACAGTTCATTTAGTGACCGAAGTTACAACAGCACTGAAAAAAGTGAGTTATGACCATTTTTCACACTTGCAGCATTCTCATGGTCACTTGGTATTCGGATGCTTGAGAACTGACTCACATTTATGACGGTCGCAGTGTCTCGGAGTCACACGATCCCCTTTTGCAACCTTCTGACAAGCAAAGTCAATGGGGAAGCCGGATTCACTTAACGGCCAGATTGCTAACTTATCAACTCTAGTGATTCCACTTAACAACTGTGGCAAGAAAGGTTGTAAAAAAAGGGCAAAACTCACTTCACTAAATTTCTCACTTAACAACAGAAATTTGGGGCTCAATTGTGGTCGTAAGTTGAGGATTACCTGTAGATATCTTTGGAGATTTTTTTTTCCTTTAAAAAAAAAAAAAAAAAAGGCTGAGATTGACAAGCAGATTGAAATCTGTGCCTGATTAAATCCTAAACTTTCCAAACGGAACGATTGGAAGCCGGTATCTGTATATTACAAAGAGAATTGCGGATTTTCAATTTCTCGGTTTCTTTTTTGTTCGGTTGCCAGTAAGCCGAAGAGGATATTGCCTTGCTTATTGCCTTATTAAGTTTTCTCCATTCGTACGATGCTTTGATGTCCTTCTGGGGAATTACATTCTGCAATCATAACCCCAGCTGTAGTTTAGATATATGAGAAAACGTCGCGCAAGCTTTGCTCCGAAGAAGTCCAGAACCTGCAAAGTTTTCCTTGATGCTAGAAAAACTTCGCCCCGTAGCAACACCGAGATCGGATAAAGTTTTGAAGGACAAGATGCGTGGAGACAAGAATAGGGAAGCAAGAGACAGGCTGTTCAACATTCAGTAAATTAAAAGGAGCAGATCTAGCACTTCGCTTTCCATATTGAGTCTCGCTGTCGTAAGCACTCTCGGCTGCCCCTGGCTAGTTGCTGTCACCCTAATTCCCTGTAATTCTAATTCAGCCAGTCAGGGCTGGAACGGAAATGAAGTATTTTGTGTGTGAGTGGTTTTTTTTTTTTTTTTTAACTGCATTAGCAAGCCAAATGTTTGCAAAAGTCTAGCAGGTTTCAAGAGAAAGATTGATGGAGCAACAACAACAAAAGTAAAAATAAAGCATGAATGATCTATGACTTCTGTGCCTTCGACATAATTGCAAAGCACATAAGGGGAGGCTTTGGTGCTCTCTCTGAGCTTGCTGGTTTGCTTGCAGACGTTTCATTACCTGACTAGGTAATTTCACCGGTGCTGGAGAGAGTGGGATTTGCGCCTCGCACTGATGATGTTACCTAGTTGGGTAATGAAAAGGCTGGAAGAAACAAGCAACCCCTGAAAGCATCAAGGACCCCACAGTTCTCCTCTTCCTCCTCTCTGCAAACCCCACTCCTTACTAGCACTAGTGATGTATCTTAGTTGGGTCATGAAACGTCTGCAAAAAAGCCACCAAGCACCAAGGACCCCACAGTTCTCCTCCTCTTCCTCCTCCTCCTCCTCCTCCTCTTCCTCCTCCTCCTCTCCACAAACCCCATCTCCTTCTAGCACTGATGATATTTCCTGGTTGGGTCATGAAACATCTGCAAAAAAACCACCAAGCACCAAAAGTACCAAGGACCTCACAGACCTCCTCCTCCTCCTCCTTGACTTCCCCCTCCTCTTCCAAGAAAACCACCACGCTCAGAGAGCACCAAGGACCCCACAGTCCTCCTCCTCCTCGCAAACTACACTCCTTTTTAGCACGGATGATGTTACCTAGTTGGGTCATGAAACGTCTGCAAGAAAACCACCAAACTCAGAGAGCACCAAGGACCCCACAGTCCTCGTCCTCCTCCACAAACCCCTTCTACCACTGATAAAGTTAAAAAACCAAGCTCAGAGAGCACCAAGGAACCCACAGTTTTCCTCCTCCTCCTCCTCCTCCTCCTCCTCCTCCTCCTCCTCCTCTCCACAAACCCCATCTCCTTCTAGCACTGATGATATATCCTAGTTGGGTCATGAAACATCTGCAAGAAAACCACCAAGCACCAAGGAACCCACAGTTTTCCTCCTCCTCCTCCTCCTCCTCCTCCTCCTCCCCACAAACCCCATCTCCTTCTAGCACTGATGATATATCCTAGTTGGGTTATGAAACATCTTCAAGAAAAGCACCAAGAACCCCACAGTTCTCCTCCTTTTCCTCCTCCTCCTCCTCCTCTCCACAAACCCCATCTCCTTCTAGCATGATGATGTATCCTAGTTGGGTCATGAAACGTCTGCAAGAAAACCACCAAGCTCAGAGAGCACCAAGGACCCCACAGTTCAACTCTGAGATTTTCTTTTCTTGGTACATAAGGTTAAATGTGAAACATTCAACATTCAAGAGGTGTTAGGTAACAGGAACCAAGCATGAGATAACTAGGACGAGAATAATGCAATCTGCTTAGCCATGGACAGGAAACAGCAAGCAAAGGTCATTGTTATAAAAACAGCAGCCCAAAAAGAGATCAAACTACATCTTAGCAAACAAATAGGGAAGGAAATTACAGGCAGTCTTTGGCGTATGAGCACAGTTGAGCCCAAAATTTGCATTGCAAAGCAAGAAGGTTGTTAAGTGCATTTTGGGCCCATTTTACAACTTTCCTTGCCACGGTTGTTAAGTGAGTGGCTGCAGTTGTCAAGTTAGTAACACGGTTGTTCAGTGAATCTGGCTTCCCCCTTGACTTTGCTTGTCAGAAGGTTGCAAAAGGACCGTGGGACACTGCAACCGTCATAAATATGAACCAGTTGCCAATTTTGATCACGTGAACATGGGGATGCTACGATGGTCGTAAGTGTGAAAAACAGCAGTGCTGTTGTAATTCCGAACGGTCACTAAATAAATGGTTGTAAGTCAAGGACTACCTTTAGACTGCCCCATAGCGTGTTACAGCACTCTCTAGGCAATTTGCAATGTCTGCATTATTTGCATCTTGCCCCCAACAATCTGGGTCCTCATTTTATCGACCTCGGAAGGATGGAAGGCTGAGTCAACCTTGAGCTCAGGATCGAACTCCTGGCTGTGGGCAGAGTTTGCCTGCAATGCTGCACTTTAACCACTGTGTCACCAGTGGTTAAATTTCCAGCTAACGTGGTCACAAACTATGATTTCTGGGACTTGATGTCCATGCAGTGAAGAATCACTAGGAAGTTTGTCTCACGTCCAAGATAATGACTTATTGTTTTCAATCCAATCCTTGGAAATCAGTTTCATCCTTTCTCTTTCTCTCTTGGATGTTTTTTTGTTTTTGGCAGCAGCCAAAAAAGCTAATACCGTCCTTGGTTGTATAAATAGAGGCATAGAATCAAAATCACATGAAGTATTATTACCGCTTTATAAATCCTTAGTAAGGCCACACCCGGAATACTGTGTCCAGTTTTGGTCACTGCATTACAAAAAAAGATGTTGAGACTTTGGAAAAAGTGCAGAGAAGAGCAACTAGGATAATTAAAGGCTTGGAGACTAAAACGTATGAAGAACGGTTGCAGGAATTGGGTTTGGCTAGTCTAGAGAAAAGAAGGGTTAGGAGTGAGATGATAGTAGTATTCCGGTATTTGAGGGGCTGCCACAAACAGGAGGGGGTCAATTTATTTTCCAAAGCACCTGAAGGACAAGAAGCAACTGATGGAAACTAATCAAGGAGAGAAGCAACCTGGAACTAAGGAGAAATTTCCTGAAAGTGAAAATGAATCAGTGGAACAGCTTGCCTCCAGAAGTTGTGGGTGCTCCATCACTGGAGGTTTTTAAGAAGAGATTGGACAACCATTTGTCCGAAATGGTTTAGGACCTCTTGCTTGAGCAGGGGGTTGGACTAGATGACCTCCAAGATCCCTTTGAACTCTGTTAATCTTTATGGGCTACATCCTCCCATAGATAGCAGAGACGGAGATAGGACTTAGGATGCAATTTTATTGGACGCCATTAGTTCATTCGAAATCAAGAGAGTTTTGTTTTCTTGGAATGTCCGGCTTGAGCAGGGGGTTGGACTAGAAGACCTCCAAGGTCCCTTCCAGCTCTATTCCAAATCGATTGAGATCTCCCATGTTTCTTCCCTCCAGCTTCCCAGCTGCTGATGCTTGGGACCTATTTTGCAGTTGTCCTTGGACTGTACCTGGTGCCCCTCACCTTCTCCTCCCCGTGCATCATGGAAAGGAAGGACCTGGGGCCCAGACCTGCCATCCTTGGCCACCGCGGAGCCCCCATGGTAGGTAGGCCTCTTTTTCATTCTGTACACACACACACACACACACACACACACACACACACACACACACACACACACACACACACACCAGTTTTAAGCACAGATTATTGAACGCCACCTTCGGCCACATATTGTTTCATATTTTTTATTAGTTTATCAAAATACAAAGGAAAAAAAATGAAAATAATGGGAAAATATTTAAATTGAACAGCTGGATATTTAAATTGAACAGCTGGAGCTGGGGAGGGGTTGTGCAGTGAGCCAGAACACATAGTTAGAGTTGATTGGTTGGTGAGGTCTGGCGTGAGGCAATCTGCGCCGTGATTGGTTGCTGTGGGTGTGGAGGGGGAGTTTCCCTTTTTTTCCCCACCTTTTTTCTTCTGTAATTTACCTCATGATGTTCTTTCTGTGTTGATTTGCCTCACGATGCTCCTGTTTGCCTGACTATCTGCTTATATGGAGAGATGTAAAATATCTTTATTTGTATAAAACTACAAGTTCGTGTCGGCGTCTACGACTCCATTTGGACATCTGTTACGCAAAACCCCAACTTTTTACTTTTACATAATAATCTATACTGGCCATTTCTGTAACAACAGACCTCTCTCTAAACCAGCAAAACCCAAAGTTTCATTCCCCCCCCCCACACACACACCTCAAGTACAAAGTCCCCAAAAGTAGAAACAAAATGAATTGTATTTTTTTTTCTTTAATCAAAGCAGTCGATTTGGCCATTTCTGCTAACTCCAATCATTTGTCCATTATCAGAATCAAAGCAGCCTTCCATTTTTGTGCATAAAGTAATCTTGCTGCTGTCAACATATTTAACATCAAAGTTCCAATTTTCCCCCCCCAAGCTCTTTGTCCATTAAGCCTAAAAGAAAAATATCTGGTTATTTTTCTTTATATTCACTTTAAGAATCTTCTGCATTAAGATGTGAATCCTACTCCAGTGTTTCTTTGCTTTAATCACATGTCCACCATAAATGGTTAACAAGTTCCTTCTTTACAATTTACATTTCTAATGTTCGGCCACATATTGACTGTCTCGGAGATCTGAAAGTTAATGAAAGCTCCCCAAGGATTCAAAGAAAAAACAAAGTCCATTTGCCTCCTGAAAAAGCACCTTTGGGACAACCATGACCTGGAGGACTGAGAATCTCTACAGACTTTTAGCTATGCAATTTGGGATGAAGACCCTTGGAATGGGGTGGGAGTAGGAATGGATTTCCAGAGGGAAAAAAATTGCAGACCACAGGAACCATTTGCATCACTCAGGTGACCTTGAGGACACAGGTAAACCTCCAAGTGGACTCAACGACTCTCTAAAAAGGATGCAAAGGACCAGCTGTCTGCAAGGAGTATAAATCCTTCCATTCCTCACCATCCAGTCAGAGCTGAAGAAGCTTCTCGGATGAGAAGCGAAACGTCTTCAAAAGAAAAAACAAGAAAGTCCAGTTGCCTCCTGAAAAAAAGCACCTTTGGGACTCCCTCAAGGATTCTGTTCAGGGGTGATTCCGAAGAATTTAAACGGGGTTCTTCTCCATGGAGAGTAACCCATTCACCCAACGAGAACTTTTCTACCTTTGTTCTGTTGGTTTTCTGTACAAGGAAAGGGAAATAATCACCGTACTGAAATTCACCACTGCAGGAGAAGAGCAGGCAAAGCAGAGGGGCAGAGTTAAGCGAGTCATCAGCCTAGCATCATTACGTTCCCACGAACGGTCCAAATCCAACCCCTCTTGAATCCAACCCCTCTTGACTCTTATCTGGTGCCAATTTTGAAGTGAAATTTAGTTGATGTAGATTATTGAGCAATAAATCTTAACTTGTGGCCCTGTTCCTTTGCGCCTGGCAACATAGGGCCGGGCTACCATCTCAGATGTCCGGCTGACTTCAGAAGCCATACGTGGCTCACGGTAGCCCATCTTCATGGTAGATGGCGGTCATACTTCGACATACGCCAGTCAAGTCCTGCCTCAACCATGAAAGCCAGCTGGGTGACTTTGGGCCAGTCCATCTCTCTCACTCCAACCCACCTCACAGCGTTGTTGTGATGACAATAGGAGGAGGAAGGTGTGTTGGATATGTTTGCCATCTTGAGTTATTTGCAAAAATTTTAAAGGTGGGATATCTTTCTGTCTATCTGTCTCAGTCTATCGGTCAGTCGGTCTATCTACCTGCATGCCCGCCCATCTACGGTATCTATCTATCTATCTATCTATCTATCTATCTATCTATCTATCTATCTATCTATCTATCTATCTATCTATCTATCTATCTATCTATCTATCTATCTATCTATCATCTATCTATCTATCTATCTATCCATCCATCCATCCATCCATCCATCCATCCATCCATCCATCCATCCATCCATCCATCCATCCATCCATCCATCCATCCATCCATCCATCTCTATCATGTCTGTCTGTCTATCATCTATCTACTATGTCTGTATCTATCATCTAATGTCTGTCTGTCTGTCTCTCTCTCTCTCTCTCTCTCTCTCTCTCTCTATCTATCTATCATCTCCCACCTTTATTATTTTGACAAATAACTCAAGGCAGCGAACATACCCAACATAACATCCTCCTCCTATTATAAAAATCCACTTCCTCCTTATCACATGACTTTGGGACACAGCAACGGTCATAAATATGAACCGGTTGCCAAGCATCTGAATTTTGATCACATGATAATGGGGATGCTGCAAAGCTCGTAACTCTGAAAAATGGCCATAAAGTCACATTTTTCAGTGCCCTTGTAACTTTGAACGGTCACTAAATGAACTGTTGTAGGTCAAGGGCTACCTGTACAGTGTGGTCTTCAACTCCCAGAATTCCCCAGCCAGAATTGCTGGCTGGGGAATTCTGGGAGCTGAAATCCACATGTCTTAAAAGTTCCCAAGGTTGAAAAATACCACCTTAAAATGTTGGAAACCCCCTTGCAAAACGATCTCGGTCTCTCTTCAATTTTGGAGTGTGGTTCTTAATATGGGCAGTATTCAAATTTAAATAGTACCAACAGTGATAGGCCCTTTGGGTGTGCAATCCTAAAATATCTGGAGCAGCACTTGAACACCATCGGCATTGACAAAATCCCCATCAGTCAATTGCAAAAGGCAACAGCTGACATCCCCCTGCAACAAGACCTTTATACCATCCAACATCAACATCTGGCTTTCTCGGGTCCTTGGCAAGGACTCGAGAGATGGGAAAAAAGTGACAAATCCAGTCTAAATATCTGGTTAATTTTGAGACCAACCCTAAAATCTCTCAGAGCCCTCAAAGCAACAGAAATAGCAAATTCTTGAATGGAAGACTGTGTTTTCTTTGTGTGATTTTTTTTGTTCCTTGAGTATGCGAATAGTTGTCTTATTGTCACTATTTCCTCTTAAAATAGCCCCTAGTTGTAGGAATGAGAAGAGGAAACCCCCAGAATTACTCATTTACACTGAGTAATTCCTTCGTAGTCTCTCTGAAATACAGGTAGTCCTCGACTTACAACAGTTCACTTAGTGACCCTTCAGAGTTACAGTGGCACTGAAAAAGTGACTTATGATGGTTTTTCACACTTACGACCATTGCAGCATCCCCATGGTCACTTGATCGAAATTCAGACGCTTGGCAACCGGTTCTTATTTATGACCGTTGCGGGGTCATGTCACCCACCTTTTGGGGGCTCCTGCCAAGCAAAGTCAATGGGAAAGCCGGATTCACTTAACAACCGTGTTACTAACCTAACGACTGCAGTGATTCACTTAACTGTGGCAAGAAAGGTCGTAAAATGGGACAAGTGGTCTCTATTTTGATCACATGACCCTGGGGATGGTGCAATGGGAGAAAAACGTTCATAGGTCCCTTTTTTTCAGTGACTTCGAACGGTCACTAAACGGATGGTTGTAAGTCGAGGACTACCTATAATGGCACAGCGGGCACCTCGAGAAATTAAAATGGAGCTTCCGCGCTGGAGTGGGAGCTGATCGGAGGCTCAGAAATCAGCCTCCCTCCGTCTCCCCGCAGTCTATAACCCAGCCGCTTCGTTGGGTTTCCAATTAAGTGATGCAAATCTTGTCCTTTTGCAGGGAGCTTTTAACGGGGCGACACGACACACAGCAGGCTTCAAAGGGCCCTCAAGTCTTTTCCCGTTTTATTTCATCTAAATCCCCTTCCTTTTAATGGATAAAAAAAAAAAAAAAAGGCATTTTTGCTGCTTAGGGCAAAGGAAAATTAGTGCGGTGCTCAGCCTGCATTTAATTGACTCTAATCCTTTCAAATTTAGGAGATGCCTTTAGTTTTTTCATTTTGGCAGTGGAAAAAAATCCTAATTTTTTTTTTCTTACTATGGTTGGTATATATGTATCCATATGTATACACACAGATATAGAGGTAGTCCTCGACTTAACAACAGTTCATTTAGTGACCGTTCAAAATTACAACAAAAAAAGCAACTCATGACCATTTTTCGCAGTTATGCAGTATTCTCTGCAGCATCCCCCTGGTCATGTGATCAAAATTCAGGTGCTTGGCAATTGACTCGTAGTGAGTCAGTCACTGCAAGTGTCTTGGGAGGTCCCAGTGATTCCCCTTTTGCGACCTTCCGACAAGTAAAGTCAATGGGGAAGCCAGGTTCACTTCACAGTTGGTCACTAACTTATCAACTGCAGTGATTCACTTAGCAACTGTGGCCAAAAAGATGGTAAAATGGGGCAAAACTCACTTAACAGCTGTCTCACTTAGCAACAGAAATTTTGGGCTCAATTGTTGTAAGTCAAGAACTACCTGTATGCACATATATGTGTGTGTGTGTGTAGATGGACGGACGGATGATATAGAGATGACTGTTATATGAGAGAGACAGACAAGAGAGATGATGGATGACGGATTAGATCAGGGGTGAAATGCTCCCGGTTCGCTCGTACCTGTCGGTCGCCGTAGAGCCGGTCGCCAAGGTAGCACGAGGCACCGCCCACCCGCCCGGACTGCCGCCATTTGGGTTCTTTTACCGTCTGCGCATGTGCAAAGCGTTCTGTGCATTCGCAGAGGGTAAAAGAACCCAAATGGCGGTGTCCCGGCGGGTGGGCGGCGCCTCGTAGTACCTTGGCGACCGGCTCTGTGGCGACCGACAGGTAAGAGCGAACCGGGAGCATTTCACCCCTGGATTAGATAGATAGCTAGAGAGAGAGAAAGAGAAAGAGGACAGAGATGCGATAGATGGAGAGAGAGAGATGATAAGAGAGAAGACTGTTAGATGAGAGAGACAGATAAGAGAGTTGATGGAGAGAGAGAGATTATATAGATATAGATATAGATATATTTTACACACACACATACACAGTATATACCCTTAAACATATATAAGGTACATACATACACACATACATTTTACTTGTAAGCCCATGTGGGGAATTGGATGGCATACAAGTTCAATAAATAACAAACATTCAAACAAACTATAAGAATTTTGTCATTCAGTCCTTGTTAACTTTAATGTGTTTTTTTTTTTTAAATTGTGTTTTTATCCTACTGTAAGTCACCCAGAGTCGCTTTGGATAGCGAGATGGGGGAGGGGCATATAAATTGAATAAATAAATGAGGAGGAGGAGGAGGAACAGCGCAAAATCAGATTTGTAGAATTCTGTTGTTATCGCCAATCTCAATAAATGTAATTTTAATTTTGAATTCAATTAATTTTAATTTTAGCTTTTCTGTGGAATTGGTGTTCCTGGCCTGGTGAGGCACACATTTTTAAAACATGTTTGGATACCTGAGGTTCATATTTTAGTTTCCTGTTTGGAACTGTGTCCCACTGTAGCTTCTGGTGCGCAGCAGTAAAACAAAATATAATTTATTCTCTCTGTTTCTCCTCCAGTTAGCACCTGAAAACACTCTGATGTCCTTCCAGAAAGCAGTGGAGGAGAAGGTTTACGGTGTGCAGGCAGATGTGGTGATAAGGTAAATCTCTCTGCTTGTTTTCCTTCTTTCTTTCTTTCTTTCTTTCTTTCTTTCTTTCTTTCCTTCCTTCCTTCCTTCCTTCCTTCCTTCCTTCCTTCCTTCCTTCCTTCCTTCCTTCCTTCCTTCCTTCCTTCCTTCCTTCCTTCCTTCCTTCCTTCCTTCTTTCTTTCTTTCTTTCTTTCTTTCTTTCTTTCTTTCTTTCTTTCTTTCTTTCTTTCTTTCTTTCTTTCTTTCTTTCTTTCTTTCTTTCTTCTTTATTGGCCAAGCGTGATTGGACACACAAGGAATTTGTCTTTGGTGCATATGCTCTAAGTGTACATAAAAGGATACATTCATCAAGAATCACAAGGTACAACACTTAATGATAGTCGGGTACAAATAAGCAATCAAATCATAGTAGGAACCAGTCAATATAAATTGTAAGGCTACAAGCAACAAAGTTACAGTCGTACAGTCATTTGTGGGAGGAGATGGGTGATGGGAACGATGAGAAGATTAATAGTAGTGCAGACTTAGTAAATAGTTTGACAGTGTTGAGGGAATTATTGGTTTAGCAGAGTGATGGCGTTCGGGAAAAAACTGTTCTTGTGTCTAGTTGTTCTGGTGTGCAGTGCTCTATAGCGTCGTTTTGAGGGTAGAAGTTGAAACCGTTTGTGTCCAGGATGCGGGGGGTCTCTAAATATTTTCACAGCCCTCTTTTTGACTCATGCAGTATACAGGTCCTCAATGGGAGGCAGGTTGGTAGCAATTGTTTTTTCTGCAGTTCTAATTATTTATTAATCAAATTGAAAGAACATTCTTTGTTGTGCTTTTTTGATGACGTTTTTGATGTTAGGCTTCCATTTTAGGTCTTGCGATATGGTAGAACCTAGACATTTGAAGGTCTCTACTGTTGATACTGTGTTGTCTAGTATTGTAAGAGGTGGTAGTATGGGTGGGTTTCCCCTAAAGTCTACCACCATTTCTACGGTTTTCAGTGTGTTCAGTTCCAGATTGTTCCGGTCGCACCACGAGGCTAGTTGTTCAACCTCCCGTCTGTATGCGGATTCATCATTGTCTCGAATGAGGCCAATCACTGTTGTATTATCTGCAAACTTCAGTAGTTTAACAGATGGATCGTTAGAGATCATTTAAGATTTAAGGCTGGGGTCTCCAAACTTGGCAACTTGAAGGCTTGTGGACTTCAACTCCCAGAATTCCTCAACCAGCATGGCTGAGGAATTCTGGGAGTTGAAGTCCACAAGTCTTAAAGTTGCCAAGTGGCATGGCAATTGATAAGTTAATAACCCAGCTGTTAAGTGAATTTGGCTAACCCTAACCCCGTCGACTTTGCTTGTCAGAAACTCCCAAAAGGCGATCACGTGACCCCCAAGACACTGCAACCGTCATAAATATGAGCCAGTTGCGAAGCATCTGGATTTTGATCACGTGATCATAAGGATGCTGCAACGGTCGTGAGTGTGAAAAGCGGTCATAAGTCACTTTATTCGGTGCCGTTGTAACTTTGAACAGTCACTCAATGAATGGTTGTAAGTCTAGAACTAGCTGTATTTGCAAGGACCCAGAAGCAAGAAGCCAAATTCTGAATGGAGAGGAACCCTGGATCTGATCCAGCGGGATAATTATTATATTCTTGTGTTCTTCTGTTCACAGTTACGACGGAGTGCCTTTTCTTATGCATGACCAGACGTTACGGAGAACCACCAACGTCGAGGAAGTATTTCCAGAATTAGCGTATGATCATTCCTCTATGTTCAACTGGACAGATTTGGAAAGACTAAATGCAGGCAAATGGTTCCTCAAGGTGTGTAAGTAAGTAGTAATATTATGTCCAGTTGGTAGTTACAACCCCTCAAAATTTAGTGGAGCTAGAGAAAGTTTGGAGGATCACAACTGAGACGGTTGCGTCTGCGGCAAACGGCCAAAACAAAACAAAACAGCCAACAGTGTGAGGCAGCAGCCAAAAAAAATTAATACAATACAGGAAGTCCTCAACTTATGACCACAATTGAGCCAAAATGTATGTTGCTAAGTGAGAAATTTGTTAAGTAAGTTTTGCCACATTTTAAGACATTTGTTAAGTGAATCACTGCAGTGGAACGGCTTGCCTCCGGAAGTTGTGGGTGCTCCATCACTGGAGTCTTTTAAGAAGAGACTGGCAGTCACTTGTTTGAAATGGAATAGGGTCCAGGGGCTGGACTAGAAGACCTCCAAGGTCTCTTCCAGCTCTATTCTGACTGATTGATATACCGTATTTTTCGGAGTATAAGACGCACCGGAGTATAAGACGCACCTTAGTTTTGGGGGAGGAAAACAAGAAAAAAAAATCTGCCTCCCAGCAAACAGTACAGATGATATACACTGTTTGCTGTGTATTTCTGTGCATGTGTGCCTGACCCATAGAAATAGCAAAGAATTGGAGAAATGTACATTATGGCAGTATATTAATGCCAGAAAGTTTTCTTAAATGTAGTCACACTAACTCCTCCCAATTATTTAAATAGATCTACTCCAAACATGACTAAGTCAGGGTTTAA